>JAJHSJ010000008.1:65383113-65445917 GCA_021015155.1 Magnolia officinalis
TCTTCAACCTTCCATCGAGCGGGTCATCTTCCATTGGCAGCGGCATCTTCCATCGAGCAGTGTCTTCAACCTTCCATCGAGCGGGTCATCTCCATTGGCAACGTCTTCAACCTTCCATCGAGCAGCGTCTTCATCCTTCTATTGAGCAGTGTCTTCAAATAGGTAAGCTCCTCTTCCTGAACTCCCGTTTCTCTATCTTCCCCACCTAACAATCCCATCGTATGTAATAAAACCCGAAATCCTCTCTCTCTCTCTCTCTCTCTCTCTCTCTCACTCTCTGAAATCCTGCCATGACTACTCTCGTCTCAACCGTTGATCAGCGTGGGCCACCCTGAAAGATTCCATCACAGCTTACACAGGCCTCTCCCCAACTATCTTCTTCATAGTCCTAGTCCTAGCGATGGCCTTTTTACCATGCCGTCTCCAACTTCTTCGATTCTTCACCTCCTCCGCAGAGGTCGAGGGATTACGAGGAGAAGATGGAGCCTCTGCCGCCTTCGGTCCAGCTCGGGGAGATCACAGAGGAGGAGCTGAAAGGTGTACAACGGATCGGAACCTAAGAAGCCATTGCTGATGGCGATCAAGGGCCAGATCTATGACGTTTGTCAGAGCAGGTGGTGTTGTTTAAGCTTTTTTGGGGTGAATTGTAAAAAAAGTCAGCCCTCTTTTCTTGGGAAATGATATTTAGGCCCTTTTTTTTTGAAACTTTTCAATCCTTTTGAGGATAGATAAGAGTAGCAGAAGTGAACGGAAAAGGGGTGTTTGCATAAAAAGGGAGGGTGGGAATATTGCGTTGAGGTTGGTTCCTGTACAGCTATTGTAGGTGAGAATTTCGTTCAACTGGCTATGTGTGGCTAATATCGCAGCGTGTGTATGGAAATCCGGCTCAACCATCAGGGTCACCCGACCATGATAGTGGGATGCCCCGAAAAATAGGTCGATCGCGATCGTTAGGTTGGCCATAACCGTATAAAGCAATGGACAACCATCAAAACCTGCAAATTGACATAGTGGATCATCTAATGATTGGATCGACCTGATTGTTGGGGTGTCCTATCTTCATGGTGGGGTGACCCTTGTGGACTGGTTGGATGTAGGAAGCTCTCTGCCGCAACTATTGGAGAGGAACCAGCTTCCCTAAACCCAAACCTATTATTGGGGAAGTTATATGTACGCCGTGTTTTTTTTATGCACAATCATTGGATGCATGTAAAATCCTTAGGGGTTGTTGGATGGTGGTAAATGGGGGCAAGTAGTTAATGATTTACTAGTAAATCATTAACAAGTAAATGGGGAGATTGCAACGGTTCTCTCTCTCTCTCTCTATATATATATATATATATATATATATATATATATATATATATATAAATGAAATCCTATTAAGCAGATTTCATTTACCATCTTTCATGGTAGACTCTAGGTAACATGCTTGGTCAGAATCATCACAAGTCATGATTTAAAGGCTTGGGACTGGAGATCACATAAGCGACTTGTGGGCAGGAACCATGAGATTAGTTTGATCACCAACATAACATGGGTTCCGGTTAGATTCCATTAACTGATTGATGTTATGAACCACATTCATTGCATGTTTATATTAAGGCAGGTTAAACTGCCTATTGAAAATAAGAATCAATTTTCTCGCTTGATGGTTTCGTACATACATCAAGATCTAGCAGGGTACTAGCTGGGTATTAACATTTGTTGCATGTGATTTCAATTTAGAAAGACACTCAGTTATATCTCCTATCATGAAGAAGATATCCTTGTAAATGCATTGAAATTATTTATGAAGAAAATGTTTGAACTTAATTTATAATTATTTAAAATCTAGTTTCTTCGATAATGGTAGTTTTAAGATTGATGGATTGGATAGTCCAGGTGTCCCATGCAACCAGGAGCAGTATAACTTATAGTGCTTTGAGTGCACTAGAGCATTTCTCATTAATCTTTTTGGAGTTATTGTTCTTAGAACATAGACATTGATTTATGAAACAACATGCACACACATAGACATATAATAAATACAAACTCACATTATTGTGCATGCAGAACCCATAATAACAATATTCATAATTTCTTGTATAAATTACAGTTATCAGTTTGTGTACTATACTGTATATACCTAGTGTACATACCATAGTGACCACATGATCTTGCCCTTAGTGTACAGCACATTGGAGGAAGTAGCATATGCATTAATTCTTGTTCTCATACCACATGCTGGAGCTACCCACAATCTAGGTTACTTTTTCTATTTTTTAAAGATCGCAATCTAGGTAACCTTGGTTTTCATCATGTTCAATAGAGCAGATTTTGTTTCTTGGGTTCAATTATAACTTGTTTCATTGTCTTGATAATCATTGCCATTTTTTTCCATGTGTTTTTTTTTTTTGGTGATCATTTGAAGTTTTTGGCCGTATGATTTTACAGAGTACTAGCTAAATTAGTACAACTTACATGTTTTGTGTCTTGAACAGTTTGGAATTCCATCCCATGTATTTATTTTGTGCTTCCACTTTTAGGGTTTCTATCGATGAACAATAACTTATGACTATACTTTATAGGCTGGATCTATAGAAGGTCAAGTGGTGTGGACATGGGACTAACAACTACATCCTTACTGAATTCTGAGAAGTTTCCCGTCATAGTCCCGAATTCATTATTTTCCAGTTAGGTATGTACTTTATTTCTTCCAAATTTGTATTCATTGGCCCTTTCTGTAACCATAAGATAGATGATAATCTATGAAGAACAGTATGTTAGGCACTAGCACTCTTAACAATTACATACTGCTGCACTTTGCATACTCCACTACAAGAAAATAGGCCTTTAGCCACAATTTTTTAGCCTTAGTTGAAAAAATGGAGGCTAAATGTGTTTTTTAGCCTCGGTTACAAAGGAACTGAGGCTAAAGTTTATTTTTCGCCTCAGTTGCTAAGGAACTGAAGCTAAAAGTCTACTTTTAGCCTCAGTTGCATAGGAACGAGGCAAAAAGTCTACTTTTTAGCCTCAGTTGCATAGGAATCGAGGCCAAAAGTCTTATTTTAGCCTCTGTTACATACGAACCGAGGCCAAAAGTTTACTTTTTAGCCTCAGTTGCATAGGAACCAAGGCGAAAAATCTACCTTTTAGCCTTAGTTGCATAGGAACCGAGGCCAAAAGTCTACCTTTTAGCCTTAGTTGCATAGGAAACTGAGGCGAAAAATTTACTTTTTAGCCTCAGCATAAGAACATAGGCAAAAAGTCTACTTTTTAGCCTTAGTTACATAAGAACCGAGTCCAAAAGTCTACCTTTTAGCCTCAGTTGCATAGGAACCGAGGCCAAAAGTCTACTTTTTAACCTCATTACATAGGAACTGAGGCGAAAAGTCTACTTTTTTACCTCAGTTGTATAGGAACAGAGGCCAAAAGTCTACTTTTTAGCCTCAGTTGCATAGAAACCGAGGCCAAAAGTCTACATTTTAGCCTCAATTGCATAGGAACCAAGGCCAAAAGTCTACATTTTAGCCTTAGTTGCATAGAGACCGAAGCCAAAAGTCTACTTTTTAGCTCAGTTGAATAGGAACTGAGACCAAAAGTCTACTTTTAGCCTATGTTGCATAAGAACCGAGACTAAAAGTTTACTATTTTGGAAAAAATTATGGATATACTTATGGTGGGCCTTGGGAAGTTTTTAATGGTGAACGTTCAATCAACACTGCTTCCTATTTTGTGGTCCACATGAGATTTGTATATGCTTAATTTTTATAAATAATTCATAAAATGGGTGGGAAAAACGGATGGACGACATGGATATACAAAACAAATATCAAGGTGGGCCCTACAGTAGGGGCAACACCTACTTAGGTGTTACCCGAGTAACACTTAATCATGGAGAATGAAACCATGCAACTAGTTTGCACTGTATTACAATGCAAATAATTTGTATTGTAAATGTTAGAAATTTAATCTCAATATGGACCGTCCATTACGTTCAACCAACTAGTTTGCACTGTATTCTAATTTATTTTTTCTCAATTTTTTGGTGCTTAATCTGTTTTGATCTGAATCCAACTTCCATCTCTTGATTTCGATAGATTTCGTTGAATTTTGATCTGATTCCTGCTGATTTAAGTTGTAATTTGGGTTTATATATTTAGAAATTAGAGATTTATCATTGATTTATGTAATATCAGGCATTTAAAATACATTACTATGCATTGATAATTTCGATATAGTCATAAATCAACATCTGTTTGGGGCATGACAGGGCCATACCATTCAACAGTTACATATTACCATGTCCTGTTTTTCTCTTGTTCTAAACTGTAGTAGTGGAGAAGGTTAAGATTGATAGAGATACATTTCTAATGTTTATGGGTTTTCATTTATGAATTTTGAATGGGCCATAACATTCAACAATGTTTTTTTTTTTTTTTACCATAGTTGTGATAGAATTACTTTTGAACAAAAAGTTGCAACCAAAACACACCCAAACACACCTAATCTAGTTATGAAGCAGTTTGATTTTCTGTTGGACTTGTTCCCAAGTGCTCAATTCATAGCTGGATCACCTAACCCACCTAGCTGGAAAATCACTGTGTCTAGATCCTAGCCATTAAGAAGAAGAAAGTCTGATTTTTTTTTGTTGGACTTCTTCCCAACTACCCAAATAACTAGAAGAGATTTGGATGGAAGTTCTCATCATTGTTATCGTCGAATGCCACCTACCCTGCTGAATTATTATTATTCTCTCTAGCGGCATTTCGCAAGGAGTCCATCTCACCAACTTTCTATTCAAAAGTCATTCTATCAAATTACTTCATAACTAGATTTGGGTGCTCTCTCATAGGTAGCAATAAACTCACAGATGGAAGGTTTGTTGTTTGATGTACTAGTTTCCATCTTATTCTGGATTATCATGTGCCTAATGCGTTATTTGAGGCACTAGTATTCATGTTAGTCTCAAATGTCATGTTCTTCTTCTCACTTCACATTAGACTACTTTCAGTTTCTCTTTATTCAATTTACAGGAAATATAATATTACAAGGCTTACTTCACACATGAACAAGATCCAGACCACTAATAAGATATATATGCCTTGAAATCCCTTCTATTTTTTGCAAATAATCTTCTAATTAGATAAAGACATAAGAAGATACAAAGTGCATTGGGAAGGAACCGAAGACCTGTGAGAATTTTCTGACATGGCAGGCATGCATTTGATTCTAAGAAATAAATATGAGCACTAAGTTCTAATAGAGTATCAAGAAATGCTCCCCTTGCAATGATCAAAGCCTAAAATTGAAAAATCCATCTTTGTTGGTAATCTGTTTGAAAGATCTCTAACATCAATTGCCGCCTTATATATATACCCCCAACATTCCTGGTGGTAAAACAAATCATACCAAATAGAGCACGGGTAAGACTGTTATTTTCCGTATACTCATATATGAGCAATAGCTGATTTCCTTCCATACAACATCCATAGAGCTTTACAAGATGCGGGTGTTGCAAAGCAGAAATCATGCCTATCTCATTCACAAACTCACGGTTCCCTTGCTTTCATTTAGAAGAAAGCTGCTTCATTGAATTTGGAGTGTCCATTATTCAAAGGTGAGCTTTTATGCAAGTATTGAATTTGGATTCTTAGCATAAAAAACTGAGTGAGTATTTTGAGATAAATATGAGATTTTCACTACCTATTCTAATAAGAAATGAAAATGGTAATTCATGTTTAAATAATTCTCATGGAAATCGTTGTTGCATCTAATAGCTTGACCTGCTTCTTCCACATGCATAAGCAAAAATAAGAAGCGGAAGAACCATGCCACTTGATGCACACACCACACACACACACACACACACACACACACACACACCAAGATACATTCATTCTAAATTCATGTCATGGATTATCCAGGAGTTTAACATGCATCTTTTGTGTGTTTCATTTGGTTTAAGATGTTAAACATGTTGTGTCTTTTCTTTTTGTTGTTCTATTCTTGAATCAAGTCCATGGTGTTTGCCTTGTTGGAATGCATTTAAATTGTAAGTAAGCATTTCATTTATGTTGATTAAATGTAATGGTAATTGTTTTCAATAATGTTTTTTCACATGTCATTTATTTCCATATGCTTCTTTTTCTGAGTCTTTATATGGATTGTGAAGGGGAAATGAAGATTTCACCTGGCAAAGATATTCCTAATGTTGACTCAGGTTATCGGCTTTGACTTTCTGGATTAGGAAGGCGTCAAAAAGTTTTCTCAGTTGTATTTCTAGTATAATCTTCATTTGCTTTTAACAACTTAAGTGTGGAACTCTGTTTAAGGATAGCCGAGTTTATTCTCATAGAAATGATGACATTGCCCTTATTTTCCTTCAATGCATACTATTTGACATGCTATTTGATTGAATATTTATAAATTTCTTGTATGCTTTACTGTCAAATATGATATTTTTACATTGGTATGGGGGGCATCTTTTTATTTAGAAACTACAAACTATGTTATTAAGAATCTTGTTGTTACTGGATTGGGTTTATCTAGAGCTTTTTATTAGAAGGTATAAATATAGAAATAGATGAGGCCAGTCCACTCATTAGATAGCTGGTCAACATGTGCATTGGATGGGGCCATTGGCAATATCTTTGTTTTTTCCCCAAACCACCACTATTTTTGTCCATGTGTTCCTCACTTGATTAGTGGATTAGTATGGATTCGACTTCTCACTCAGATGCCAGGTCAGCAAGTGTAGTCACATGGATGAACTAGTAATGAGCCCCAAATTTACAGATTAGGAACTAAACAGGGAAGTTTCATGTTGGTGACAAACAGGGAACTCAACATCTAAAATGATATTTAAAATCCTGCCAAAGTATAATTATATTAGTAAATAAAAATTTACTAAAATACCTTTGAAATAGTAAGGCCCTGTTTGGTAGAAACCTAAAAATGAGCTCATCTCATGTTAGTCAATTGTAATTTTGTATTAGAGATCTTAATCTCTAATGTATTAGGGATCAAGATCTCCAATACACGCTTACCTGAAAATGAGCTCATCTCATGTGGTTGCACAGGACTTGCTAGTCTGCTTAGCCTCCCTATTCTTAGAAATGACACTTTACAGTCGAAATAGATGAAGGGCCTTGGTGGGGTCAGAATTTTCATTGTTATCCTCTATAACTTGATTAAATTGAGTATGCTAAAATGGAAAGTAGCTAACCCAAATAGCTGGGACACAGCTATATAACACCCAAATGGAAATCATATGAAAATTGGCTTTATTCGAGTTTTGGTTTAGTTCATGCAGTCTCGAGACTGAGCTTACACGAGATGACCGTCGAAAGCTTTATTCGAGTTTTGGTTCATTGTAATCTTTTCAAGTGACCTTTTTCTTGCATTTTTTTGGCTTGGAATTACTCAACTAAGTTCCTGCTATAGCTGATAGATGGTGTGTTCATGGCTGTAGCTAATAGATGGTGTGTTTGTGCTTCATAGGTATCCATATGGTCATGAGGAACTTGTTGTTTGTGAGGACATTGATCAGGTAAGTTTCTATGGAAATTGCATGAAAACATTGTGAGAAAGCACCATTGATTTTCTCATGTGTGGTTTAAGGTCGCAAACATAAACAGAGAACAATGTAATCACTCTACATGGAACTTGCTTATCTGGATTCTCCTCATCTAAATCAGTCATAAAATTGTACTTTGAAGGATTTTGTTTCACATTTGTCATTGATGATGCTTCTCTCTGTTTCTTTATCTATCTATCTATCTATAAATGTAAGGTTTTAAAGAACATAGTGTATTAAACTTAATTCAGCTCTTGATGTTCTTGTTTAAGAAAATGATTTCCCACACTTCTTGAGTTTAGATTGGTATTTTTGAGCTCTTGATGTCTTATTCATGCACTTAAAAAAAACACAAAAATCATAGTATAAATTGTGTTTTTCTTTTCTTTTCTTTTCTTTTTTTATGCAATTGAGTCTTTTATTCTGAAGTTGAAATCATGCAATCACTACAAGAAATATGGTTTTTACCTATGAAACTTTTACCTACGAAAATATTTTTCGTAGGTAAAGATGACTTTTACCGACGAAAATTACTTTCATAGGTAAAAGCATACTTTTAGCAATGAAGTAAAAGCCATCTTTACCAACGAAATTTTTCGTAGGTAAAGGGTGTTTTGAGTTTTTCAACATCACAACTTTATTTTTACCGTGAAACCCATCTTTACCTACGAAAATATTCGTAGCTATAGGGTCTTTTGTATTTTCCAACAAAACAAAAATTGAAAACTTTACTTTTACGTAAAACCCATATTTACCTACAAAAATATTCGTAGCTAAAGGGTCTTTTAAAATTTTCAACACAACCAAAAATCGAAAACTTTCCTGTTAAATTTCGTAGGGAAAACCCATATTTGCCTACGAAAATATTCATAGCTAAAGGGTCTGTTAAATTTTTCAAAAACACTAAAAATCGAAAACCATTCTTTTCCCTACTAATTATAATTTCGAAGGGAAAACCCATATTTTCCTTATATTTACCTACGAAAATATTCGTAGCTAAAGGGTCTTTTGAACATTTAAAAAAAACAAAAAATCGAAAACGTTACTTTTACCATTTCGTAGGGAAAACCTATCTTTGCCTACGAAACTATTCGTAGCTGAAGGGTCTATAAAAATTTTTTGTAAGGAGAACCCATCTTTGCCTACGAAACTATTTGTAGCTGAAGGGTCCGTGAAATTTAGAAAATCCAAAACTTACTTTTACCTACGAATTTTAAGTTCGTAGGTAAAACCCATCTTTACCTACGAAATTATTCGTGGCTTGAAGGGTCTTTTGAATTTCAAAAATCGAAAACCTTACTTTTACCTACGAATTCTAATTTTGTAGGTAAAACCCATCTTTACCTATGACATTATTCGTAGCTGAAGGGTCTTTTGACTTTCAAAAATCGAAAACCTTACTTTTACCTATGAATTCTAATTTCATATCTAAAGGGTCGTTTGAATTTTGATTTTTTTTTTTTACTTTTACCTACGAAATTAGATTCCGTAGGTAAAGGGTGTTTTGAATTTAAAAAATCGAAAACTTTACTTTTACCTACGAAATATAATTTCGTAGGTAAAAGCCATATTTACCTACGAAAATATTTGTAGCTAAAGGGTCTTCTGAATTTTAAAAAAATCAAAAAGTTTACTTTTACCTAAAAAGCCATCTTTACCTATGAAAATGTTTGTAGGTAAAGGGTGTTCAAAAAATGAAAACTTTGCTTTGGCCTACGAAATAAGCCATCTTTACCTACAAAAATATTCGTAGCTAAAGGGTCTTTTGAATTTTTTAAAAAACAAAAAATTAAAAAGTTTACTTTTACCTATGAAATTAGATTTCGTAGGTAAAAGTCTCTTTTTTTAGAAAAATCTCATGCACCTGTTACAATATATTCTTCCTGATATACACTTGTTAATAATATATTTCATCATATTCACATTCATATCTCATCTAACCCAAACTACATAAATCCATCCAAACATAAAATACACATCCAAACAATCTTATGAAAAAAAAAAAACAAATGAAAGAGAGAGAAACATATGAGAGGTGATTTATCTCCTTTTATGGATTCAAGCTGCATGTGCCCTACCGAACTTCCTATAAGGAGAAGTTATATAGGTCATGGAATAATGTTGGTAAAAAAACCCACCTTGTCTATTAATATTATCATATTATGTTAGGACATGACTCTAAAATGAGATAAATCCAAATCTCAAATAATTTATGCTATAAGAGATAGTCGAGATGGAAATAGATGCATTGTGATGCTTGAGTTCGAGTATGCTTGCCAAACAAAGCAAGATTTCTTGTTTGTTGCCTGTGATTGGGCTACATTATTACATCAATCGGGTTCGGGTTCGGGATCGAGTTAGGTTTGGGTTTTCAAGTTTAAGTTTAGGTTTAGGTTAGGGAGTTGAGATTAGGATTAGGTTTAGGTTTAAGTTTAGGGATTTGAGAATACATTTAGGTTTTAGATTTAGGTTTTGGTTTTAGGTTATAGGTTTAGGTTTATAGGTTTAGGTTTAGGTTTTAGGTTTAGGTTAAGGTTAGGTTATAACTAGGTTATAAGTTTAGGTTATAGGTTATAGGTTAACGTTTAGGTTATAGGTTTCGGTTTAGGTTAAGGTTATAGGTTTAGGTTTAGGTTATAGGTTATAGGTTATAGGTTATAGCTTTAGGGAATTGAGAATAGGTTAAGGTTTTGGTTTAAGAAATCGGGTTCGGGTTCAGTATCGGGTTTAGGTTTCAGTTTTCAAGTTTAGGTTTAGGTTTAGGTTAGGGAGTTGAGATTAGGATTAGGTGTAGGTTTAAGTTTAGGGATTTGAGAATACATTTAGGTTTTAGATTTAGATTTAGGTTTTAGGTTATAGGTTTAGATTAAGGTTAGGTTATAGGTTATAGGTTATGCTTATAGGTTATAGGTTTAGGTTTAGGTTAAGGTTATAGGTTTAGGTTTATGTTTAGGTTAAGGTTTAGGTTTAGGTTATAGGTTTTCGTTAAGGTTTAGGTTTAGGTTATAGGTTATAGGTTATAGCTTTAGGGAATTGAGATTAGGTTAAGGTTTAGATTTAGGAAATCGGGTTTGGGTTCGGGATCAGGTTTAGGTTTGGGTTTTCAAGTTTAGGTTTAGGTTTAGGTTATGGAGTTGAGATTAGGATTAGGTGTAGGTTTAGGTTTAGGGATTTGAGAATACATTTAGGTTTTAAGTTTAGGTTTAGGTTTAGGTTTTAGTTTATAAGTTTAGGTTATAGGTTTAGGTTTAGGGTTTAAGTTTTAGGTTTAGGTTAAGGTTAGGTTATAGGTTATAAGTTTAGGTTATAGGTTGTAGGTTATAGGTTGAGGTTTAGGTTTTGGTTTTGGTTTAGGTTAAGGTTATAGGTTTTGGTTTAGGTTTAGGTTTTAGGTTTTAGGTTAAGGATATAGGTTTAAGTTATAGGTTTAGGTTTAGGTTATAGGTTATAGGTTATAGGTTTAGGGATTTGAGAATAGGTAAAGGTTAAGGTTTAAGTTATAGGTTATAAGTTATAGGTTTAGGGATTTGAGAATACATTTAGATTATAGGTTTAGGTTTAGGTTATAGGTTATAAGTTTAGGTTATAGGTTATAGATTAAGGTTTAGGTTATAGGTTTTGGTTTAGGTTAAGGTTATAGGTTTTGGTTTAGGTTTAGGTTATAGGTTTAGGTTAGGTCAGGTTTAGGTTTAGGTTATAGGTTATGGGTTATAACTTTAGGGAATTGAGAATAGGTTAAGGTTTAAATTTAGGAAATCGGTTTCGGGTTCAGGATCGGGTTTAGGCTTGGGTATTCAAGTTTAGGTTTAGGTTTAGGCTTTAGAGTTGAAATTAGGATTAGGTGTAGGTTTAGGTTTAGGGATTTGAGAATATATTAATGTTTTAGGTTTAGGTTTAGGTTAGGTTTAGGTTTAGGTTATAGGTTTAGGTTTTAGGTTATAGGTTTTAGGTTATAAGTTTAGGCTATAGGTTATAGGTTATAGGTTAAGATTTATGTTATAGGTTTTGGTTTAGGTTATAGCTATAGGGAATTGACAATAGGTTAAGGATTAGGTTTAGGAAATCGCGTTTGGGTTCGGGATCGGGTTTATGTTTGGGTTTTCAAGTTTAGGTTTAGGTTTAGGCTTTGGAGTTGAGATTAGGATTCGGTGTAGGTTTAGGTTTAGGGATTTGAGAATACATTTAGGTTTTGGGTTTAGGTTTAGGTTTAGGTTTAGGTTATAAGTGTAGGTTATAGGTTTAGGTTTAAGTTAGGTTATAGGTTAAGGTTTGGGGAATTGAGAGTAGGTTAAGGTTTAGGTTTAGGAAATCAGGTTCGGGTTCGGGTTCAGGATCGGGTTTAGGTTTCAGTTTTCAAGTTTAGGTTTTGGTTTAGGTTAGGGAGTTGAGATTGGGATTAGTTGTAGGTTTAGGTTTAGGGAATTGAGAATAGGTTAAGGTTTAGGTTTAGGAAATCGGATTTGGGTTATAGGTTTAGGTTAGGTTTAGGTTATAGGTTATAGGTTATAGTTTATAGGTTTAGGGAATTGAGAATAGGTTAAGGTTTAGGTTTAGGAAATCGGTTTCGGGTTATAAGTTTAGGTTAGGTTTAGGTTTAGGTTATAGGCTATAGGTTATAGCTTTAGGGAATTGAGAATAGGTTAAGGTTTAGGTTTAAGAAATCAGGTTTGGGTTCGGGATCGGGTTTGGGCTTGAGTTTTCAAGTTTAGATTTAGGTTTAGGCTTTGGAGTTGAGATTAGGATTAGGTGTAGGTTTAGGTTTAGGGATTTGAGAATGCATTTAGGTTTTAGGTTTAGGTTAGGTTTTAAGTTTAGGTTAAGGTTATGTTATAGGGTATAAGTTTAGGTTATAGATTATAGCTTATAGGTTGAGGTTTTAGGTTTAGGTTTGTTGAGGTTAAGGTTAACCGTTTTGGTTGGTTGAGGTTTGGTTTTGGTTTTGGTTTTGGTTAGGTTTAAGTTAGTTTTAGGTTTAGTTTTAAGATAAGGTTTAAGTTATAGGTTTAAGTTAGGTTAGGTTTAGGTTCTAGGTTATAGGTTTTATAAGGATTTGAGAATACATTTAGTTGAGGTTTAGGTAAGGATATAGGTTTAAGTATAGTTTAAGTTAGGTTTAGGTTTAGGTTATAGGTTATAGGGTTTTATAAGATTGAGAATACTTTAGATTATAGGTTTAGGTTTAGGTTATCAGTTATAAGTTTAGGTTATAAGTGAAGGTTTAGGTTATAGGTTTGGTCTAGGTTAACGGATAGGTTTTGTTTAGGTTAGGGTTAGGTTAGGTTAAGGTATAGGTTGAGGTTAGGTTTCGGTAAGGCATATGTGAAAAGGCCTAGCTATATGTCCTAGAGGGGGGGGGGGGTGAATAGGACAATGCCAAATAAATCTTATAACAGCGGAATTAAAAACAATATGATAGCCAAAATAAATCACAATGCAGGAAAGTAAAACAACCTCAAAATTCAGATCTTGAGAGGTTGATACAAATGTTGTTCTAAGGACAACCTTACACCAAAAACCAGAGTTTATGGTAGGACAACCTTATTTCTAGAAAGATCTTTGTATCAAATCTCAAACCAAAGAGGAATACAGAAATAAACACAAACTGAACTGAAATAAATTGTAATCACAAATGTATTGTTCTAGGGACAGCCATACACCATAAAAATGGCAGGGCAACCTTGCTGGAACAACTTTAAAGGAAATTGAATATCAAGCTGATAAAGGAATAATAGAAAATAAATTCTAAACTATTACAAAATTTCCACAATGCTTGAATTAAATGATTACAACATTCACCACCATACATACATCCCACAAATGAATAATTAAAGATTAGAAGTATAAATCATTCAACCACAACACAAGGGATTATAGTGGTTCGCCTGTGTGTTCACCAACTGTTAAACAACAGCCACACAGAATGCTACTCCACTCCTAATATCCTCACACAGGGGATATTAGCGTTCACTAACAAAATAGGTTTTCACAGGTTCACCCAAAACCTTTACAATTGTGTCTTTGTCTGTGGCTTACACAATTAAAAAAAACCCACTTCTGAGTTTTCCTGGCTCTCCTCAGATAACCAATACAACAAGATTTTTCTGGCAAATCTTGAAAGAAACCAAAACAGAAAGGAATTTACAATTAAATGTAAAATATCTGATTATCTTCGTTTTTGTAGCAGCCTGGTAGAACCAAGTCAGAGTAAATGATTGAATGTCCAAGTTCAATGTCCAGTACTCAATTACAATGGTTCTAGTTCTAATAGATTTTAAATTAAACCAAATAGGGCTTGCCTTAATTGATTTTGATTCCAAAGAAAGGGAATAACAATTCCTCTTATCAAATTAGATTGGAATAGCAAAACAAAATCAATTAAATAAAGCTAAAGAAAGAGAATATTAAATAAGCACACTTAGCTTAGATGGAGCACAGAATTATCTCTCAGAAGTTTGACGAAGATTGGCTTGAATGGATTAATTAATTCCATGAATTCTGAGATTCGTGCTCTATTTATAGGTGAGCAGATCGCTCTTCGACTGGTCTAGGGAGCTCTTCGACTAGTCGAAGAATTAACAGATATTTGAAAAATTGGCGTGATAAGCTTTGACCGTTTTACGACTGGCCGAAGGTCTCCTTCGACTAGTCGTAGGTCACCTTCGACTGGTCGAAGGTCTCCTTCGACTGGTCGAAGAACCTGAATTTCATTGCTACTTTGAGTCGAAGACTTTCGACTGGTCGAAGATGCAGTTGACACTGTTTCTTCGACTGGTCGAACAGATTCCTGGACTAGTCGAAGCCTAACAGAAAATATCCGAATTTTGTAACAAACTCACGACTGATCGAGGAATTTTTTAGACTGGTCGAAGCAAAGCTAAGACTAGTCGAAGAAGGCCTAGGACTAGTCAAAGAACAGACCAAACTCATGTAAAATAAACATCCGACTTATGTATCCAAAGTGACCTACTCCTAAGGTCAACCTAAGGTCAGTCAAACCTCAAACATGAAGTAAGGACATTGAAACATTAGGAACAAGTGACCTTGAAGTTTAAGCTTTGAAGTCTTGATGTAGTTCAATCTTGAAATCTTGATGTAGTTCAATCTTGAAAGTGTCTTGAGTTCTTTACGAACTGCCTTGTTCTCTTCTTGAAGTCTTGTATTCTTGAGTCATGTCTTATGAGCAGTTCTTACAGTCAAGGTTGATCTTTGTACTTGTGAGCTTTGTTTGTTGTGAGCTTTGCTTGTTCATGAATGTTGATCTTTGACAGAGCTTCACTTATGCAAGTTATATAACAGTGATTTTGGCACCACAAATTTGACAACAGACAGGGATATAAACTATAGCACTTATAATCTCCCCCTTTGTCAAATTAGTGACAAAACACATAACCAAGATAAACATAAAGTAAAACAACTGGTTAAAGAATCATGAACCAGTTAATATCAACTAGCTTACTTGCAAATCAATATTCAACGTTCAACCAGTTCATTCAACTAGTTCAAACATACTCCTACTCCCCCTGAGTAACATAACCAATGCTACTCCTCTCACAATCACATCGTTAAGAACAAACCATTCTCCCCCTTTTTGTCACAATATGACAAAGGAAACAACAATAAAGGAGAACTAAATAAAGGGATATATGAGAGTAAACATGAGGAGTTATGAGATTAATGCAAAAAGCAGAGATAGAGATACTCAGCATAGTTTCACATAGAACAAATATCCAGCATAAAACAAAGATAGTATCCAACTCAAAATCAGTCAATCTAGTGCTAAGTTATAAAGTTATTACAGACCAAAAATCTCATATAAACTAATCAGAACCAGAACCAAATGACGGAGCAGGAATAGAGGGATCAAGTTGGTGCATGCCTTTGTTCAATCGCCTAAGATATTTGCGCATGTACTTGAATTGTAAATCATGAGCAACAGACATGTTTTCCATCTTTACATTTATATTCTCAACTTTATCCTCTAATGCACTCAGACGAGCATCAACATCAGATGGTTCAAAATCTGGATCATTTATTGAATCAGAATCCAGTTCCTCAAAAATGTCATCCATATTAATGTCATCACCAGCTTCTTCATGACCACCACCACCTTGTTCAGGAAGTAATTCCAGCTTCATCTTATTGATATTAGTATTGTTGAAAATCAGATAATGGATAGGTGCCTCATCAACCGGCATATCGACTAACATATGTGTAGCCAATACAGTCATTAAATAGGCAAAAGGAATGTCACTATGACCAGGATGGAGTCATAACTGAAGAATGAAATGACAGATTAAGGATGGTAAACAAATTTGAGTACCACTGGCAATAGCATGGATAAAACGAACCATAAACAAGGTCAATTCAGTTTTATTACCCGAACGAGGATACAGATTAGACACAAAGATTTTGTGGAGAATTCTGTATTTGAGTAACAAATACCTTGCTGGAAGTGCATTCCCTTTTTGTGTCCATTGAACATCCATGTTGCACAAATCTCTAGTGAGCATACGTTTTTCAGAAATTGAGGGTTTATCAGTTAGGTTATGGATAGGAATACCCTCATCATGCACAGGAACGTCTATAAGGGCTGAAATTAAATGACGATCAATGTCAAAAGGCCCTTCTCTAGTAGATATTTTAAAAGTTAAATTATCTTGTGAGAAAGCACTAATACATGCAAACATGGATTGGGCAATGGACCGGTATGCTGGCTCACCCCAATGTAATAAGTTAACCCAACCTACAGCTTCAAGCATAGGAAGGATGTCAAAAGGTGCAATATGATTAACATCAACAAGATGTTCAACAATAACATTACGTAATCTAATGTCCTTAACATAAAATGGATCGTCATTGGGAACAAGAAGATGACGCTTAGAGATAATGGTCGATCTGGAGGAAGAAGAAGGACCACGGGAAGTAGTTTTTCTACCTCTAGAAGCCATTTGCAATAAAGATATCAAGGAAATAAGAAGTTGCAAAGGATTGAGAAGTGGGTTTACTCAAAACAGATTTTTCAAAATCCAAACCCTAAATCTCAATGAAATCCAAAATAGAAAGCTTCAAGCTAGAAAAGTAAACAATCTAGACACAAATCTGCAAAAAAAAAAAAAAAAAAAAAAAACGTAATTGGAACACTAACCTTGAAGAACATGAACAATGGGTTCGACAAGTCGAAGCTCGGCTCCTTAGAGAGAAAAAACGAAATGAGGAAGAAAGCAAAATCCCCAAATTTTAAGTGATTCCCGAGATCTACGACTGGTCATGGATATCTACGACCGGTCAAAGTTCGACTGGTCAAGTATACTCACGACTGGTCGAAGAATGTCCAAAAATTCATATTTCTTGCAAATTATTCAAAAATTGGAATTCAACCTAGCAAATATATACGCTATGATACAAGTAGGCATAAATAATCATTTTAAAATGCACATGCCAAGATCAAATTTCATCTTTTTGAACCTGCTTTTATCGAGAGGTTTTGTGAAAATGACAGCTCGTTGATCTTCGGTAGGAATATATTTTAGAGATATAACTTTTTCTTCTATTAATTCCTGAATATAATGAAATCTAATGCCAATGTGCTTAGTACGAGAATGCTGAATAGGATTTTCTGAAATATTTATCACACTGGAATTATCACAATGTAATAACATAGAATCCTGTTTAATTTCATAATCACTTAGCATTCGTTGCATCCAAACAAGCTGTGTACATGCATTACCAGCTGCGATATACTCAGCTTCAGCTGTTGACAGTGATATCGAATTTTGTTTCTTACTAAACCAGGAAATTAGACAATTTCCAATGTAAAAGCAACCACCACTGGTTGATTTTCTATCATCTAGATTACCAGCCCAGTCAGCATCCGAGTACCCAGCTAATTGGACACTAGTCTCATGAGGATACCAGAGACCGAGATTTACAGTACTTGCGACATATCTAATAATCCGCTTGACAGCAATCAAGTAAGATTCTTTTGGATCAGATTGATATCTTGCGCAAATACCAACACTTAGAGAAATATCAGGTCTACTAGCAGTTAAATATTACAAACTACCAATCATACTCCGATAAAGTTTTGAGTCAACAATTTTACCATTAGAGTCTTTTGAGAGTTTTAGGGTAGTACTCATAGGAGTATCGAAATTCTTGTCATTCTCAAATCCAAATCTCTTGATTAGATTCAAATCATACTTAGATTGAGAAATGAATATTCCTTCAGGTTGTTGCTTTACTTGCAATCCAAGGAAATAAGTCAATTCCCCAACCATACTCATTTCGAACTGTGATTTCATCAAATCTGCAAACTCAGTAGTCAAGTCAGTACAAGTTGATCCATAAATGATATCATCAACATAAATCTGTACCATTAAGATATGATCATTATGTTTTTTAACGAACAAAGTTTTATCAACAGATCCCATTTGAAAATTATGACTTAAAAGAAATTTTGTTAGTTTCTCATACCATGTCCTTGGTGCTTGTTTTAATCCATAAAGTGCCTTTTAAGCCGATATACATGATCAGTATTTTTGGGGTCTTCAAAACCCATTGGCTGTTCAACATAGACTTTTCATGTAAATCGCCATTTAGAAAAGCACTTTTCACATCCATTTGATAGATCTTTATCTTTCTAAAACATGCAATGGATATAAATAGTCTGATAGATTCAAGACGTGCTACTGGTGCAAAAGTTTCATCAAAATCAATTCCTTCAATTTGAGTATAACCTTGTACCACTAGTCTAGCCTTGTTTCTAATTATATTTCCACACTCGTAAGACTTATTTTTGAAAATCTATTTTGTTCCAATGATGTGTTTATCTTTAGGTCTTGATACGAGATGCCAAACATCATTTTTTACGAATTGGTTAAGTTCTTCTTGCATCGCAACAATCCAGTTCTCATCAGCAAGAGCTTCTTTTACGTTAGATGGTTCTATTTGGGATGTAAAACATACATAATTACATATATCCTCAAGTTGTCTACGGGTGCGAACACCGGTGAGAGGGTTTCCAAGAATTTGTGTGGTTGGATGATCTTTAATAGTCCTCAACTCAGAATCAGTCTGATTTGATGAAGTATCAGGTTTATCAATGATTAGTACTTCATCATTATCTGAATTAGGGATTGGCGTGTTTAAGTGATCATCAATGACAACATTGATGGACTCTTGAATCACACCAGTTCTTTTGTTCAGAACCCTATAGGCTCGACTGTTTAAGGAATATCCTAGAAAAATTCCTTCATCACTCTTCGCATCAAATTTTCCCAAATTTTCACAATCTCGTAAAATATAGCACTTGCTGCCAAAAACTCGAAAGTATTTGACAATAGGCTTTTTATTGAACCACAATTCGTAAGCCGTTTTATTATTATCATTGCTAGTGTAAACTCGGTTAATAATATAGCAAGCTGTGTTGACTGCTTCAGCCCAAAAATTTTTAGAGAGCTTCATGCTATTCAACATGACATTAGCCATTTCTTGAAGCACCTTATTCTTTCTTTCTACAATTCCATTTTGTTGTGGAGTTTTGGGAGCAGAGAATTTATGTAATAATCCTTGGTCGGTACAGAACTTCTCAAAACTGCTATTCTCAAATTCAGATCCATGATCACTACGAATCTTACTGATTTGAGAAGATTTTTCAGTTTGAATCCTTTTGAGAACTTTTCTTACTTCTTCAAGGGTTTCAGATTTATCCCTTAAGGAGACTACCCATGTGAATCTGGTAAAGTCATCAACTATTACCAGGATGTACTTTTTCCCACCACGACTTTCCGTTCTGGTAGGTCCTATTAGATCCATGTGGAGGAGTTCGAGTGGTCTTGATGTGGTATTTGAATTCACCTTTTTGTGTGAGTTCCTTGTTTGTTTGCTTATCTGGCACTCACCACATATTTTATCTAATTTCTGAAGTTTGGGTAAACCTCTTATAAGTTCTCTTTTTGCTCAATCTATATATGTAACGCCCCGAGTTTTCAGGACCCGAGTATATGACTCGTTTCCCAAAAACCCGAGTGTTAACCTTAAAGGATGGTCAAATTCGAGTGTACATTTTTTTTTTTTCTTCATCAGAGTAAGCGAATGATCATCAGAGTAAGCAAATGAGCGTAGTGTGGACAATTCGACATAAAGGATAATTTCATTATTATTCAAATATACAAGAAGCTTCCCATAATGACTTATACAAACCAATGTCTCAGAATTTAACAAGTACAAGATTTATAAAAATTTAATACATGAAGAATAGAAGAAAGCATATAAATATAAGCCGCAAGACCACGCAGCTCCTCCAGGCAAATACAGCCATGCATCCCTGGTGATCGTACCCTGCTCCTCATCAAGTCTGAACATGCATATATATCACTAAAGCCGCCTGTACTACCTGTACGGTTGTATATTTGATGGATGAGTGGCCAACTCAGTGTGAATTCCCCTCAAGATTACACACCGCCGCATTAGGTAAGCATAGTTATAAAACAACGAGGCAATCAAAATAATACATGATGCAGTCTTTTTAAATGCATGGATGCGTGAATGCACATCGACCTGGGGATGCACATCCAGTCGGACTTGGGCTCGTCGCCCATGCAAATCATCGACCTGGGAAAATCATCCAGTCGGAACAAGGGTCGATAGTCGGTGGTCTGGGAGCTAGCGAAACGATACCCCAACAACTCTAGGGCATGTGCTACAGCATCCAGAATTAGCCACCCGTCATCGCCAATATGCTATGGATGCATGATTAGCCAAACCGTTATTAGTCCAGTTACAATCAGCCAATTTAGGTAAGCTCAAGGTCACTACGGGGAGCGTATAGCCCAGCGTAGGCCGACAGCTCGGGCATAGTGTCCCATTACCACCATCCCCGGCTCATGAGGCTACCACCTTAGGATGTTTAATGGAAAGCCGTCGACTAGTGGTCATCATATTGCAACATATGGGGCTTACCATCTCGTGGTTGCACGATATAAAACGTTGAACCCATATAGGGCAAATACCAAAACAAACCACGTAGGCAGATATCAAAATAAGCCACATAGGGCGAGTATCAAAATATGCCACATAGGGCGAATATCAAAACCATACAATAAAGACCATCCTTGAAAACCATCGGACGCAACAACCTTGGATGGTAGGCCCACATCAATGATCTATCTAGACCACCACTCAATAACCACCAAGTCGAAGGTCCATTACAATCACAACTAGTCAAGTTACATCCCAAGTATGGGTGTACATTCATGTGGGAATTTTCCACTAATGTACCAGTTTAAGTTCCATAA
Organism: Magnolia officinalis; assembly: GCA_021015155.1. Taxonomy (NCBI): domain Eukaryota; kingdom Viridiplantae; phylum Streptophyta; class Magnoliopsida; order Magnoliales; family Magnoliaceae; genus Magnolia; species Magnolia officinalis. The sequence goes on from JAJHSJ010000008.1 coordinate 65,403,970, forward strand.
GCAATCTACAAAAGAATCCCCAAGCATAAACAATTATACAAGATAATCATAAAGCATGTAATACAACAATTCAACTTCCATCAGCTAACACATGTGATCAAAAAGGGAGATATCAATTATGAACTCAAATAAAAACTATAACTTAAGCTAATGAGAAGATGGGAAGCTCAAGGGGAAGAATCATCACCTTATAGTTGGATCGCCTACCAGCATGGCTAGGGGACGTGTGGTCCCTTATAATCGAGTCCTATCATGAATTAGGAAATTACATGGTTAGATCGAGTTTTATACACTATTTATTGTTGAGATTATAACCTAGGGTTTGAATTATTTATCTTAGGGTTTAGTCTTAAACTTAAATTCTAAAATTTGAATCCTGAATTTTTAATATATTATTATTATCGTGCAACTGATCAAATAATATTTATCATAGGGGTATTAACCCATCAATATTAATAATGTGGGTTCATAAGTTCATATTTGAATGTACCGTCATTATCTAATGACTAATAACCTCCTAAGTATAAATATTTACTGATGATAATAAATAAGGACTAACACTAGTAATTTCAAAACAACAAGTAATATTAATAATATGCCCAATATTAGCTAACATGACACTAATAATCATTGTGATGAAAATACATAATATGCTCTACCCTTAATGATAATATTTGATAATGATAGAATAAAACATTAATGTCTACTATTACTAATCTTTACATGTAATTTATATGTAATATCTAATATAAATATAAATAATTTACTAAAGGCCATACATTTCTAATATTAGTAATCCTAATAATGATAATTATGGTAATGTTTAAAAAGAGTCTAGTGTGGGTTTGAGGGGCCCCATGAATAAGATTATTTGGGCTGTAACATACACAATAGTTAGGAGGTTTATCCACCATTAAAGCATTCATAATCATTTGTTGGGCCCACCAAGTTGTGGTTCACCAATCCAACCCATCCATTATGTGTGTCCCAATAGTTAAGGGGTCAAACCAAATTTCAGGTGCATCCAAATCTCAGGTGGACCCCAGCAGTTGCTTTTATATGATTTAATATGTCTTCACAAGGTTGTAGATTGTGTGGGCCATCTGAGCTCTATGTATGGTTGATTTTTGGAGGCACCTCATATAAAAAGGGGACCCATCAAATGGACGGTTTTGATGTTCAACACACATCACGGTGGAGCCTGAGGTGGGGCCACGGCCCTAGCCAAAATCATGCAAAAAGGAGGCAGCGTCCTCTGGACGTTTACGTGCATGTTACCCATATATATATTTTTTTTATTTTTGATTGGTGGGGCCCGTCTCAGGAGGATCTACTCCGTCGATTGGGTTCCAGGGCTCAGGAAAGGCCCAATGTTCCAATTTTGGATATGTCTTGACGCACCAAATATCACAGCGGCCCTAGCAGTTTACATCGCCCAAAATCACTGTTTTCTACAGTATGGCTCATTAGAGATTCGGTTTGGCTTCATTTTTCGGCTCAACGCCTAAAATGAGGTGGGAAATGGAATGGACGGTGGAGGCATAACATACATCTAGGTGGGGTCCTACTTCAAGCAAAATGGATGGGCAGTGTTGGATAACACATACCCCAGTCAGACTGGTAACGTCAATACAGTAGCCGTTCTGCTGCTGGGTTACAGACGGATGGCGTGAAATAAAGTACATACATCAAGAGGGACCCACAGAACCTCTGACGTTAATACCCCAGCCAATCCATTTCCTCATCAGGTGGGTCCCACGTGGGACCCACCACATATATATATTATTTTATTATTTCTTCTTCTCTTTTATTTTATTATTTTTTTTTTTTGTTGCTATTTGCTGCTAACGTCCAGGCCCTGGACGGCCTGGATGTATACCGACGGCATGGACTCACGAGTACATGATGGTGGGGTTCACCACAGTGCAGAGAGAGAGAGAGAGAGAGAGAGAGAGATGTTACCTGATCGGTTTGCTTGGAGCTGGGACAAGGAAGAAGATAGGCGGCAATGGCAAGTCTCTTCCCATTGCTCCCCCCCTCAATCCGACGACATGGGAGGGTTCTTAGGGGTCCAATAGAGCTTGTGGACGCAGGAAATTGAAGGTCCAAGACCATTTTATCGATGGGTTTAGAGGAAGGAGAAAATGGCTGATTGATTTCTAAGGCTGTTGTAGGAGGAAGCAGAGAGATGGGTCTGCATTCGATACCAGCCCCCTCTTATGAGGTCTCTGGCCCTTCATAGACCGTTGGACGAAAATCAGACGATGGAGATTTATCTTGCTCAAAACCATCTTCAAATACGGTGGGCAAAACCTGAAACCACCCACGGTTTGTTTGGAAAACCCTAGGGAATTGAACGGCCGCATGGATGGCTAGGATTGGAGGAATCCTCCTCACACACAGATTGTGCCAGCTGGCTTGCCCAAAACGTTTCCATTTCCAAAATGTTGTGTTTATAGGGTCGGTTTGTGCCGGGAATCGTGTGCTCGAGTACGTGCCAAAACACGTGAAGTTTGTGGGTTTTGGTGGGGCCCAAGTCCTGAACACGATGGCCAGATCAGATCGCTTATAGGGTCGGTGTAGGTGGGACACTGATCAATTAGACAGAAATGGCCCGTCTCATGCTGTTGCAGGCGGAAACGTGAAGAAGGAAGTTTCCTTATCTTGGAAACGTAAGGTTAGTGTAGGTCTGGTGCACCTCTGATGCACATAGGACATGCATACATGCCACATAATATGGGGTCCATAGGATGTTTTTGAGAAATCCACTCCATCCATGATTCTTTGTGGGCCCATTTGGGTTACTTGGCCGGAGATGAGGGAAAGCCGAAGCTTGGGTGGGCCATACACCTAAACCTTTACTCCCAATGGTGGGTTTTCGTCAATCTAATGGTTGGATCATCCTGGGATTGAGTGTCAACGGTTGGAAAGGGCCAAGGGCTAAACTATGAAACTTATCTAAGTACTAGGTGGGTCATATGTTAATCAACGTGGACGGGCTGTATTCCCATTGAAACAGGATGTCATTTACGTTACATGGATTTCACGTGAATTCGTGGCTTGTATGCACGGTTGGAAAAAATTAAGTGGGGTCCGTTTGTGATGACTTCCGAGGATCCATGCCATTCACCACCTTTGTATCGCTATGTTAGGACACTCTGTCGAAAATGGAGTAATTTAGATAATCCAATGGACCGCACGATCCCGCCGAGTAGCAAGAATTCTCACCGTTAGAAATTCAACAGTGCCATGCATGATATTGTATTTACACTTGTACCCTTTTCTTTTCAAAACTTCTGCCGTCTGTAACTCATAAGTCTACCGTCTAAATGTGATGAAATTTGACAGGTGGTCTTTATCTTTCACGCTCTTTCCGTCACTCAAATTTGAGCTATGATCTCTCAAGGATGAATAAGATTCTCCTTTAATGGTTAATATATTTTAAAATTTTAAAATAATATTTCTACTCCTCTGATTGACAAGTTACCGGGCAGTTGGGACCTAAACCCTAAGATCTTCATGATGATCAGTTTGCCATGATGTTTACATGGGCCGTTTGGCGGATCCAAACATGATGGGTGGTCAGATGACTTGTTAATAATAAGGGGACTTGATGGTTAGCACTCTGGCCATGTATGTCAGTGGATGTACGGTAAGTTTCGTAAATGAATGGTCGTAAAATAGGTTTCTGGAGTGATTAGGGGTAGGGCTTATATAACGTTAGATTCGAGTGACTTTCTACACGTGAAAGTTTCTCAGATTCTGATTCTAATGGTGGGTTAAGCATATTCATGTAGTGTGAACAAGGTGGACGGGTCAGAATCTTGATCTGATAAGTGTACGAACGGATGTAGAGGTCAAGTAGTTGATTTACTATGATCTAAAGGCTGAAATTTGAGGTTTACGGTTAATTTGTGATAATTAGGCATGATATAAAATTTCAGATGAAACGGACCGTGGGAACCATGTGATCTAGTGTTCAAGGGTCTAGGTTAGTGGCAATTTCGTAATTATTATCGATCTACGAGTTTTAGGAAATCTAATCACTCCACATGGTTATAAACACTTTTCTAAGCAGTTCTTACAAAAGAACGTATATCTAAATCATTATGGATAGGGAGTTATTCGTCACGTCATCTAAGAGAAAGTACTTACGTCAAATCACGTGATAGGTGAGCTTGTCTTGAAATTCAACGGTCAGATGGCTTGATTTATGGATGAAGATTATCCCCAATGGTTAAGTTTATGTCAGGGCGAGGATGTAAGGCTAGAATAGTTGGATTGGTATCATACACATGTATATGTCACGTTGAATCTTATGGTAACGCTCGAGGACTTTCGATGCCCGAGCATTGAAAAGTTCGGGACGTTACAATCTACCCCCCTTAACAGAAATCTCGTCCCCGAGATTTGATGATGCTCGTCAATATTAAAATTTCTTATAGTATTTACTAAGGTTACAAATTCATTTAGGTGACCACTAATAATATCCTACATCCTTCTCTTTATTTTCTCTTTCCCTTAATGATGGTTTCACTGCTAACTAAAGTACATTACAGTTTTCTACTTTTAATGCTCGAGTCAACACGAATAGATGGTTGTAGTAGGTTTGATCCCGATACATCGGTCGTCTGCCTGCAGGACAGAGGATTTCGGTATCAATTCACAATCCTGTTAAATCTCGATCCTTTGCTTGATCAGGGCATTGGAATCATTGAGATTTGCTAGGACTTTAGAATTTGAGACAAACCATGTGAACTTCGTTTAAATGTGGTTCCATCAACTCGTGACCTCGATTATTTTAGACTCCTGGGGAATATCAGGTAATTTTATATCCTCAAGTTTATGTGGCCCATTATGCTTCCACTATGCGCTCTGATCACCTAATGCACTACTTGGAAGTTTCAAGACCAGGATTTCTATATAGAACCTGAGTTTGAAATTTTGGTACTTTATCTAGGATTTCAAATCTACTAGGCTTAGTATCAGGTTGAAATTTTACTCAGAATTCCATGACTTCGTCACTAATAAATCTTAAGTGTTGAGATTCATGAAAACTCTTGTCTGATGCATTAGGGAATATAAACTATATCCCCTACTATAATTCTTCAAGTTTGTACGATGTGGTGAGTAATGGGGGTTCCTTACAATGCCTAAGGTTGTTTTATTCCCTGGAGATGGCAACAACATGATTTCTAACTACAAAACCTTTAAAGAAGTTCAAATTTCTAGATTTATAAAATTTGTTCACCAAGGGTCAAGTCCAAGGAATGCTCTCGTTGGATTTCGAATACGTCATGGTGGGTATTTGTTCTTCCACAGTACCTAAGTTTAACTTCTAGTTCAATTGACCAAACATGAGATTTCCAAGGGAATCTAAGTTCCATTCCCAAGTCCTAAGATTATCCAACAATGTGCTAGGAGCCTAAGATCTAGAATTTCTATATTCTCACTTTCTCCTACCTACAGGGGAAGTTCAAATGAGTTCAAATGGTTATTCTAATAATTTCCAAAGGAAACCTAAGTTCATCCCTAAGTTCTTCAGTCCTCCAACAATTTCTAAGGGGCCTAAGATTTTGAGTTCCTATATTCTCAAACTTCTTCTAGCTACAGGGGGAAATTCACAGAAGTTCGAATGGTTACTCTAATAATTTCTAAGGGGGACCTAAGTTTGGGTTTCTACATTCTCCAAATTTCCCTAAGTCTAGGGGAGATTCACCTAAGTTCAAATTTCTACTTTCAACATCCTAACTTGAGACATTTAAAGTTTGTATAAGATCATTTCCCAAGGCCAAGTTTGTCCAAACTATGCTCTGATACCAACTGTAACGCCCCGAGTTTTCAGGACCCGAGTATATGACTCGTTTCCCAAAAACCCGAGTGTTAACCTTAAAGGATGGTCAAATTCGAGTGTACATTTTTTTTTTTCTTCATCAGAGTAAGCGAATGATCATCAGAGTAAGCAAATGAGCGTAGTGTGGACAATTCGACATAAAGGATAATTTCATTATTATTCAAATATACAAGAAGCTTCCCATAATGACTTATACAAACCAATGTCTCAGAATTTAACAAGTACAAGATTTATAAAAATTTAATACATGAAGAATAGAAGAAAGCATATAAATATAAGCCGCAAGACCACGCAGCTCCTCCAGGCAAATACAGCCATGCATCCCTGGTGATCGTACCCTGCTCCTCATCAAGTCTGAACATGCATATATCACTAAAGCCGCCTGTACTACCTGTACGGTTGTATATTTGATGGATGAGTGGCCAACTCAGTGTGAATTCCCCTCAAGATTACACACCGCCGCATTAGGTAAGCATAGTTATAAAACAACGAGGCAATCAAAATAATACATGATGCAGTCTTTTTAAATGCATGGATGCGTGAATGCACATCGACCTGGGGATGCACATCCAGTCGGACTTGGGCTCGTCGCCCATGCAAATCATCGACCTGGGAAAATCATCCAGTCGGAACAGGGTCGATAGTCGGTGGTCTGGGAGCTAGCGAAACGATACCCCAACAACTCTAGGGCATGTGCTACAGCATCCAGAATAGCCACCCGTCATCGCCAATATGCTATGGATGCATGATTAGCCAAACCGTTATTAGTCCAGTTACAATCAGCCAATTTAGGTAAGCTCAAGGTCACTACGGGGAGCGTATAGCCCAGCGTAGGCCGACAGCTCGGGCATAGTGTCCCATTACCACCATCCCCGGCTCATGAGGCTACCACCTTAGGATGTTTAATGGAAAGCCGTCGACTAGTGGTCAATCATATTGCAACATATGGGGCTTACCATCTCGTGGTTGCACGATATAAAACGTTGAACCCATATAGGGCAAATACCAAAACAAACCACGTAGGCAGATATCAAAATAAGCCACATAGGGCGAGTATCAAAATATGCCACATAGGGCGAATATCAAAACCATACAATAAAGACCATCCTTGAAAACCATCGGACGCAACAACCTTGGATGGTAGGCCCACATCAATGATCTATCTAGACCACCACTCAATAACCACCAAGTCGAAGGTCCATTACAATCACAACTAGTCAAGTTACATCCCAAGTATGGGTGTACATTCATGTGGGAATTTTCCACTAATGTACCAGTTTAAGTTCCATAAGCAATCTACAAAAGAATCCCCAAGCATAAACAATTATACAAGATAATCATAAAGCATGTAATACAACAATTCAACTTCCATCAGCTAACACATGTGATCAAAAAGGGAGATATCAATTATGAACTCAAATAAAAACTATAACTTAAGCTAATGAGAAGATGGAAGCTCAAGGGGAAGAATCATCACCTTATAGTTGGATCGCCTACCAGCATGGCTAGGGGACGTGTGGTCCCTTATAATCGAGTCCTATCATGAATTAGGAAATTACATGGTTAGATCGAGTTTTATACACTATTTATTGTTGAGATTATAACCTAGGGTTTGAATTATTTATCTTAGGGTTTAGTCTTAAACTTAAATTCTAAAATTTGAATCCTGAATTTTTAATATATTATTATTATCGTGCAACTGATCAAATAATATTTATTATAGGGGTATTAACCCATCAATATTAATAATGTGGGTTCATAAGTTCATATTTGAATGTACCGTCATTATCTAATGACTAATAACCTCCTAAGTATAAATATTTACTGATGATAATAAATAAGGACTAACACTAGTAATTTCAAAACAACAAGTAATATTAATAATATGCCCAATATTAGCTAACATGACACTAATAATCATTGTGATGAAAATACATAATATGCTCTACCCTTAATGATAATATTTGATAATGATAGAATAAAACATTAATGTCTACTATTACTAATCTTTACATGTAATTTATATGTAATATCTAATATAAATATAAATAATTTACTAAAGGCCGTACATTTCTAATATTAGTAATCCTAATAATGATAATTATGGTAATGTTTAAAAAGAGTCTAGTGTGGGTTTGAGGGGCCCCATGAATAAGATTATTTGGGCTGTAACATACACAATAGTTAGGAGGTTTATCCACCATTAAAGCATTCATAATTATTTGTTGGGCCCACCAAGTTGTGGTTCACCAATCCAACCCATCCATTATGTGTGTCCCAATAGGTTAAGGGGTCAAACCAAATTTCAGGTGCATCCAAATCTCAGGTGGACCCCAGCAGTTGCTTTTATATGATTTAATATGTCTTCACAAGGTTGTAGATTGTGTGGGCCATCTGAGCTCTATGTATGGTTGATTTTTGGAGGCACCTCATATAAAAAGGGGACCCATCAAATGGACGGTTTTGATGTTCAACACACATCACGGTGGAGCCTGAGGTGGGGCCACGGCCCTAGCCAAAATCATGCAAAAAGGAGGCAGCGTCCTCTGGACGTTTACGTGCATGTTACCCATATATATATTTTTTTTATTTTTGATTGGTGGGGCCCGTCTCAGGAGGATCTACTCCGTCGATTGGGTTCCAGGGCTCAGGAAAGGCCCAATGTTCAATTTTGGATATGTCTTGACGCACCGAAATATCACAGCGGCCCTAGCAGTTTACATCGCCCAAAATCACTGTTTTCTACAGTATGGCTCATTAGAGATTCGGTTTGGCTTCATTTTTCGGCTCAACGCCTAAAATGAGGTGGGAAATGGAATGGACGGTGGAGGCATAACATACATCTAGGTGGGGTCCTACTTCAAGCAAAATGGATGGGCAGTGTTGGATAACACATACCCCAGTCAGACTGGTAACGTCAATACAGTAGCCGTTCTGCTGCTGGGTTACAGACGGATGGCGTGAAATAAAGTACATACATCAAGAGGGACCCACAGAACCTCTGACGTTAATACCCCAGCCAATCCATTTCCTCATCAGGTGGGTCCCACGTGGGACCCACCACATATATATATTATTTTATTATTTCTTCTTCTCTTTTATTTTATTATTTTTTTTTTTTTTGTTGCTGTTTGCTTCTAACGTCCAGGCCCTGGACGGCCTGGATGTATACCGACGGCATGGACTCACGCGTACATGATGGTGGGGTTCACCACAGTGCAGAGAGAGAGAGAGAGAGAGAGAGATGTTACCTGATCGGTTTGGCTTGGAGCTGGGACGAGGAAGAAGACAGGCAGCAATGGCAAGTCTCTTCCCATTGCTCCCCCCTTCAATCCGACGACATGGGAGGGTTCTTAAGGGTCCAATAGAGCTTGTGGACGCAGGAAACTGAAGGTCCAAGACTGTTTTATCGATGGGTTTAGAGGAAGGAGAAAACGGCTGATTGATTTTTAAGGCTGTTGTAGGAGGAAGCGGAGAGATGGGTCTGCATTCGTTACCAGCCCCCTCTTATGAGGTCTCTGGCCCTTCATAGCCCGTTGGATGAAAATCAGACGATGGAGATTTATCTTGCTCAAAACCATCTTCAAATACGGTGGGCAAAACCTGAAACCGCCCATGGTTTGTTTGGAAAACCCTAGGGAATTGAACGGCCGTATGGATGGCTAGGATTGGAGGAATCCTCCTCTCACACAGATTGTGCCAGCTGGCTTGCCAAAACGTTTCCGTTTCCAAAATGTTGTGTTTATAAGGTCGGTTTGTGCCAGGAATCGTGTGCTCGAGTACGTGCCAAAACACGTGAAGTTTGTGGGTTTTGGTGGGGCCCAAGTCCTGATCACGATGGCCGGGTCAGATCGATTATAGGGTCGGTGTAGGTGGGACACTGATCAATTAGACAGAAACGGCCCGACTCATGATGTTGCAGGCGGAAACGTGAAGAAGGAGGTTTCCTTATCTTGGAAACGTAAGGTTAGTGTAGGTCTGGTGCACCTCTGATGCACATAGGACATGCATACATGCCACATAATATGGGGTCCATAGGATGTTTTTGAGAAATCCACTCCATCCATGATTCTTTGTGGGCCCATTTGGGTTACTTGGCCGGAGATGAGGGAAAGCCGAAGCTTGGGTGGGCCATACACCTAAACCTTTACTCCCAATGGTGGGTTTTCGTCAATCTAATGGTTGGATCATCCTGGGATTGAGTGTCAACGGTTGGAAAGGGCCAAGGGGCTAAACTATGAAACTTATCTAAGTACTAGGTGGGTCATATGTTAATCAACGTGGACGGGCTGTATTCCCATTGAAACAGGATGTCATTTATGTTACATGGATTTCACGTGAATTGGTGGCTTGTATGCACGGTTGGAAAAAATTAAGTGGGGTCCGTTTGTGATGACTTCCGAGGATCCATGCCATTCACCACCTTTGTATCGCTATGTTAGGACACTCTGTCGAAAATGGAGTAATTTAGATAATCCAATGGACCGCACGATCCCGCCGAGTAGCAAGAATTCTCACCGTTAGAAATTCAACAGTGCCATGCATGATATTGTATTTACACTTGTACCCTTTTCTTTTCAAAACTTCTGCCGTCTGTAACTCATAAGTCTACCGTCTAAATGTGATGAAATTTGACAGGTGGTCTTTATCTTTCACGCTCTTTCCGTCACTCAAATTTGAGCTATGATCTCTCAAGGATGAATAAGATTCTCCTTTAATGGTTAATATATTTTAAAATTTTAAAATAATATTTCTACTCCTCTGATTGACAAGTTACCGGGCAGTTGGGACCTAAACCCTAAGATCTTCATGATGATCAGTTTGCCATGATGTTTACATGGGCCGTTTGGCGGATCCAAACATGATGGGTGGTCAGATGACTTGTTAATAATAAGGGGACTTGATGGTTAGCACTCTGGCCATGTATGTCAGTGGATGTACGGTAAGTTTCGTAAATGAATGGTCGTAAAATAGGTTTCTGGAGTGATTAGGGGTAGGGCTTATATAACGTTAGATTCGAGTGACTTTCTACACGTGAAAGTTTCTCAGATTCTGATTCTAATGGTGGGTTAAGCATATTCATGTAGTGTGAACAAGGTGGACGGGTCAGAATCTTGATCTGATAAGTGTACGAACGGATGTAGAGGTCAAGTAGTTGATTTACTATGATCTAAAGGCTGAAATTTGAGGTTTACGGTTAATTTGTGATAATTAGGCATGATATAAAATTTCAGATGAAACGGACCGTGGGAACCATGTGATCTAGTGTTCAAGGGTCTAGGTTAGTGGCAATTTCGTAATTATTATCGATCTACGAGTTTTAGGAAATCTAATCACTCCACATGGTTATAAACACTTTTCTAAGCAGTTCTTACAAAAGAACGTATATCTAAATCATTATGGATAGGGAGTTATTCGTCACGTCATCTAAGAGAAAGTACTTACGTCAAATCACGTGATAGGTGAGCTTGTCTTGAAATTCAACGGTCAGATGGCTTGATTTATGGATGAAGATTATCCCCAATGGTTAAGTTTATGTCAGGGCGAGGATGTAAGGCTAGAATAGTTGGATTGGTATCATACACATGTATATGTCACGTTGAATCTTATGGTAACGCTCGAGGACTTTCGATGCCCGAGCATTGAAAAGTTCGGGACGTTACAATATAAATTTCGATAATGTACATGTTCAAGACGTTTGTGCCATAAATCAGTCTCATCTGTATGGACCATGTAACATGTTTGATTAGATGAGCTAGATTCGCTAATAATATAGCAATTTTCAGACGTTCTACGTCCAGTTAATATTACAGAACCCTTATTGTTTAGTATCTCACAGCTTTGATTAGAAAACCGAACACTATGATTATTATCACATATTTGAGATATACTAAGCAAGTTATGTTTTAAGCCTTCAACATATAAAACATTTTTAAACACAGGAAGATTAAAAAGTTAAACCGTACCTTGGCCTATAATCTTGCAGTTGCTACCATCACCAAATGTGACTGAACCACCAGTCATATCTTTCAGATCCATGAATAAAGCTTTGTCACCTGTCATATACCTGGAGCATCCATTGTCTAGGTACCACTTTGAATGACTTGTTGCTTTGATAGCAGTGTGAGAAACCAAGCAGACAACTTTAGGAAACCATTTCATAACTATTTTGGGTTTAGGAACATAGTTGGTCTTCTTTTGTTTATAGTTGTAAGAATGACCTATAGAGTTAGATTTTAAGAGCTCCTTGAGTAAATCAACTATCTTTTCAGCTAGTGGATTTCATTTCTGATTAAAGTTGACATGGCTGCTTCTAGATTTTTGAAAAGTTTTTTAATTTCTAAAAAAACCTTGATAAGTACTTTTCCCTTTTGAGTTTGAGGACTCTCCTTTAACAAACATAGGAGGAGTATACTTTTGTTTAGGAGATAAATTTTTATCGTAGCCCAACCCGGATAGATCGCCACATTTTCTTGATCCGGATAAAAGTTTTTCTAACTTTGGATCACCTTGGGCATATTTCCATGTGTCCTTTAGACTTAGAAGAGAAGATACTTCAGTTTTGAGTTTCTCAATTTCAGATTTCAAATCAATAATTAGGGAGTTTTTGAATTCCAAATCACATTTTTATTTTTCAAAACAATCTGAAATTTGTGATTTTTCTAAGACAAGTGATTCAAAACATTCTTTGAGTCTAGAAAACTTTTCTTTTTGAAGTTTAAGTTTGACAGCAATTTTACAACTTTCCTTATATAGGGCATTGTAAGCGTCTTGAAGATCATCTTCGTTTTCACATTCACTACTCAGATTTTCTTCACTTGTTGAGTCATTATCTGAAAATGTGAATTTGGTTAGAGTCATAAGAGCTTTAACTTCATTGCCCGACTCAGTTTCAGAATCAGATGATTCATCCCATGTAGCCAACATACCCTTCTTCTTGGATTTATCCTTTTTAGGACATCTATTTGCTAAGTGCCCATATTCTTGACAGTTGTAACATTGACTATCTTTCAAAGATTTTTGAGATTTGGGTCTAAACTTCTTTTTATCATTCGATTTTTGAAAATCAACCCTTTTCTTGCTTTTGAAAATCTTGTAAAAATTTTTAGCTAAAAGAGCCATATCATCTTCTGAATCAGAATTTTCTTCTGAATTACATTTAGAAGATTTTAGTACGATAGATTTACCTTTAGGAGCTTTAAAGTTTAACTCGTAGGTTTGTAGAGAACTAACTAGTTCTTCTACCCTCATATTATCCGTATCACGAAGTTCCTGGATCGCAGTTACTTTAGAATTGAACCGTTCAAGAAGTGAGTGTAATATCTTTGCACACACTTTACTTTCTGGGATTTTATCGCCAAGATCCCACATTGAGTTTACAATGTCATTCAATCAAGTGTAAAAGTCCATAAACATTTCATTTTCCTCCATATGAATTTCTTCAAATCTGGTTGTGAGGAGTTGGACTTTAGATTTTTTGACAATTGTAGTACCCTCGTATGTCATTTCTAATATATCCCAAGCTTGCTTTGCAGTATCACACGAAATGATTCTTTTGAACTCATCCGGTGATAGTGCGCAAGTGATTGCATTTAGTGCTTTAGCATTTGCACTACTCTCACTTTTCTGAAGTGTGGTCCATTGGTAATATGGTGTGACTTTCATAGATTTTGAACCGTCAACCCCAGTAACTTCCATGATAGGAGGTTTCCATTCAGTCACTGTGGCTTCCCACACACTCACATCCATTAATTTGAGGAAGATCCTCATTCTGGCTTTCCAATAGGCATAGTTGGAGCCATCAAAGGGTGGAGGCCTAGTGACTGAAAGGCTATCAAAATTTGACATCTTAAATAGCTTAAATCGTTAGCTCAGGAATTAAATCCAAGAATTAAAAAGAGCTATTAGGCTTTGATACCACTTAAAAAGGCCTAGCTATATGTCCTAGAGGGGGGGTGAATAGGACAATGTCAAATAAAACTTATAATAGCAGAATTAAAAAGAATATGATAGCCAAAATAAATCACAATGCAGGAAAGTAAAACAACCTCAAAATTCAGATCTTGAGAGGTTGATACAAATGTTGTTCTAAGGACAACCTTACACCAAAAACCAGAGTTTATGGTAGGACAACCTTATTTCTAGAAAGATCTTTGTATCAAATCTCAAACCAAAGAGGAATACAGAAATAAACACAAACTAAACTCAAATAAATTGTAATCACAAACGTATTGTTCTAGGGACAGCCATACACCATAAAAATGGCAGGGCAACCTTGCTGGAACAACTTTAAAGGAAATTGAATATCAAACTGATAAAGGAATAGCAGAAAATAAATTCTAAACTATTACGAAATTCCCACAATGCTTAAATTAAATGATTACAACATTCACCACCATACATACATCCCACAAATGAATAATTAAAGATTAGAAGTATAAATCATTTAACCACAATATAAGGGATTATAGTGGTTCGCCTGTATGTTCACCAACTGTTAAACAACAGCCACACAGAATGCTACTCCACTCCTAATATCCTCACATAGGGGATATTAGCGTTCACTAACAAAATAGGTTTTCATAGGTTTACCCAAAACCTTTACAATTATGTCTTTGTCTGTGGGCTTACACAATTAAAAAAACCCCACTTCTGAGTTTTCCTGGCTCTCCTCAGATAACCAATACAACAAGATTTTTCTGACAAATCCTGAAAGAAACCAAAACAGAAAGGAATTTACAATTAAATGTAAAATACCTGATTATCTCCTTCGTTGTAGCAGCCCGGTAGAACCAAGTCAGAGTAGATGATTGAATGTCCAAGTTCAATGTCCAGTACTCAATTATAATGGTTCTAGTTCTAATAGATTTTGAATTAAACCAAATAGGACTTGCCTTAATTGATTTTGATTCCAAAGAAAGGGAATAACAATTCATCTTATCAAATTAGATTGGAATAGCAGGAACAAAATCAATTAAATAAAGCTAAAGAAAGAGAATATTAAATGAGCACATTTAGCTTAGATGGAGCACAGAATTATCTCTCAGAAGTTTGACGAAGATTAGCTTGAATGGATTAATTAATTCCATGAATTCTTCTGAGATTCGTGCTCTATTTATAGGTGAGCAGATCGCGTCTTCGACTGGTCTAAGGAGCTCTTCGACTAGTCGAAGAATTAACAGATATTTGAAAAATTTAGCGCGATAAGCTTTTACCGTTTTACAACTGGTCGAAGGTCTCCTTCGACTGGTCGTAGGTCACCTTCGACTGGTTAAAGAACCTGAATTTTATCGCTGGACTTTAAGTCGAAACTTTCGACTGGTCGAAGATGCAGTCGACACTGTTCCTTCGACTGGTCGACCAGATTCCTGGACTAGTCGAAGCCTAATAGAAAATATCCAAATTTTGTAACAAACTCACGACTGATCGAGGAATTTTTTAGACTGGTCGAAACAAAGCTAAGACTAGTCGAAGAAAACCTAGGACTAGTCGAAGAACAGACCAAACTCATGTAAAATAAACATCCGACTTATGTATCCAAAGTGACCTACTCCTAAGGTCAACCTAAGGTCAGTCAAACCTCAAACATGAAGTAAGGACATTGAAACATTAAGAACAAGTGACCTTGAAGTTTAAGCTTTGAAGTCTTGATGTAGTTCAATCTCGAAATCTTGATGTAGTTCAATCTTAAAAGTGTCTTGAGTTCTTTACGAACTGTCTTGTACTCTTCTTGAAGTCTTGTATTCTTGAGTCATGTCTTGTGAGCAGTTCTTGCAGTCAAGGTAGATCTTTGTACTTATGAGCTTTGCTTGTTGTGAGCTTTACTTGTTCATGAATGTTGATCTTTGAGAGAGCTTCACTTATGCAAGTTATATAACAGTGATTTTGGCACCACAAATTTGACAACACAGGGATATAAACTATAACACTTACATATATGTTATATGTTATAGGTTATAAGTAATAGCTTTAGGGAATTGAGAATAGGTTAAGGTTTAGGTTTAGGAAATCGGGTTCGGGGATTGGGCTTTGGTTTGGGTTTTCAAGTTTAGGTTTAGGTTTAGGTTAGGGAGTTGAGATTTGGATTAGGTGTAGGTCTAGGTTTAGGGATTTGAGAATACATTGAGGTTTTAGGTTTAGGTTTACGTTTTAGGTTTAGGTTTTAAATGTAGGTTATAGGTTTAGGTTTAGGTTTTAGGTTTAGGTTTTAAATGTAGGTTATAGGTTTAAGTTTAAGTTAGGTTTAGGAAATTAGGTTCGGGATCAGGTTTAGGTTTCAGTTTTCAAATTTAGGTTTAGGTTAGGGAGTTGAGATTAGGATTAGGTGTAGGTTTAGGTTTAGGGATTTAAGAATACATTTAGGTTTAGGGTTTTAGTTTATAGGTTTAGGTAATAGGTTTAGGGTTAGGTTTTAGGTTTAGGTTTAGGTTAAGGTTAGGTTATAGGTTATAAGTTTAGTTTATGGGTTATAGGTTAAGGTTTAGGTTATAGGTTTTGGTTTTGGGTTAGGTTTAGGTTATAGGTTATAGGTTATAACTTTAGGGAATTGGGAATAGGTTTAGGTTTTAGGTTTAGGGTGTAGTTTAGGTTAAGGGTGTGGTCCCTGCAAATACAGATATAAACACGGCCTGTCCAAATGGTCAGGCCCTTCTAATGTTGTCTATAGAAAATAGACAGCTTCATCATGGTCATAACAGCGGTTCCCACCTTCCAGGGACCCCCGCTCAATATCCGATAGCTCCGACGCACATCCGGGTCTGCTCGATTAATTTTTAGCAAATACATAAACACGGCATGTCCAAATGGCCAGGTCCCTCCAATGTTGTCCATAGTAAATGGACAGCTTCATTATGGTCATAACAGCGGTTCCCACTTTTCAGGGACCCCCGCTCAACATCCGGATAACTCCGACGCACATCCAAGTCTACTCCATTAATTTCAAGCAAATACACAAACACGGCTTGTCCAAATGGTCAGGCCTCTCCAATGCTATCTATAAGAAATGGACAGCTTCATCATGGTCATAACAGCGGTTCCCACCTTCCAAGGACCCCTGCTCAACATCCGGATAGCTCCGACGCACATCCGGGTTTATGTATTTTATATTTGAAATAATAGACCGTGATTGGAACTTATCTAAAAGAATGAGCTCAGGATGAAAATGCCTGTTCCATTTGCTCAGGGCATTTTATAATTAACAGGTTTCTTACCAAGTCGTTTTGAGTCTCTTGAGGGTATACTCACAACTCTAGGTGCCTCCTTCACTACAAGTTTCCCCTTGTGCAAGCTTTAATTGCATCATTTAGAACTGATATGCCTTGTTCCTGCCAAAATGGAAAAAAAAATAATTAAAAAATGGCAAATTTTGAAGAACAATAGACATCGGGAAACAATAAAATTGATCCACAACCAAAATATAGCATTTTTCTTTTATTGACAACATACAAAAAAGGAGTCCTCATCCATCAGCATAAACATTGGTGATTGTGTTGGCCACTTGTATGAATATTGATAAGTTGCTTCTCTAGAATATGCGAGATATCTAGAGAATAATGAAGAATTACAATAGATGACAACATAGGAATCCAATAATATGATAGACACTACAGATAAGCATTGTAACTCCGCTTACTAGTGACACTCCAGCTGGTCCAAAGCCCAGGCAAAGGAGAGTTGATGTTAGGTGGACAGCCAGTGGCCAACATGGCAACTATCATTCAAGAGTATGATTAATCTATTTAAGATTACTTTAGCTAGTATGATTAATCCATCTAGATTTACTTTATCTGGCACTTATTCTGATCAACACAAACAAGTACTTAACCTTACAGAACAAATTTATGTGTAATATGCCAAGAATAGAAATGCAATTATGAAATGGTTATAAAAAGACCTTACAGAATAACATGGTGCGTGACTGAGGCTAGCTTGAAGGAGCTTCACAGGAGGTCCCCCACCCTGATACTAGTCCATTCAAGACCTTTGCATTTTAGAGTTCTTTAGATGGGATCCAATGCTTCACGCTCTACATCCAGGTTTCTACATGATTTTCATCACATAAAAAACCAAAAACCTACAAAAGTCATCTTCAGACCATAGATACATAAAGGTAGAAGAGAGTAAAAACTCAGAGAACACCTACTCATTGAAAGGCAAAAATCTAAAAACCTATTTTCAGATGTCAAAAATACTGTTGAGGGTCAAATATTGCATATCAGACCCCAGTTATAGCCTGGATTTACGAACTTGACACCATTTAACGACCCGATTTAATCGTGTTTGTGATGTAGGGTGTATTTACGAGCTTGAACTGAAAAAGATGCTAAATGCATAGAATTGACGCTCTATAATCACTAAGGCAAGGGACGGACTCCAGGGGACCGAGATCGATGGAAGTGCACGTCAGATATCCAGAAAATCGAGAAACTGAAGCTCAAGTGGCCTGAAATTGGTCCAGAATAGAAGATCACAAGGTTCCCGCCATCAGATTGACTCGAAACTTCATATAATTGTTGTGGGCCATAAATAAACCGTACATATTAAATTTCAGCCATTGGATATTTCGGGCAGTGGCCTAACGGACTGATCATCCCCTTAATTCCCTAAGTGGGGTCCACCTGCTATCTGGTTATGCCTCAACTTCAGATTCAACGTATTATATGAGGAGCCAAGATGGATGGATGGAGCTGATTTCCCAGAACAATCACCGTGGACCCTGCATGAGTCAGGGTGTGCATGGTGTACAAGTGCTCCAGAAACTGCCGTTTTCAGCAGTCCGCGTAACTGACGCTGTCAGATTTTGTGGAAAGCAGTGGGCCCCATACATTGTTCATACAGCTAATCCAAGCCGTCTATCTTGTAGAGGGCCTCGAAAGGATCGAACCCAAGCTGAAAGTTTGTGCCCATACATACACACGTGCGTGATACAGAGGCCACAAGTGGACTGCCCTGCAATGTTCAAATCGATTTTAACGTGATTTCTTCTCTGGTCCCCATCAATGGACACTCTAAAGCATTCATCTCTAACTGAAATTTTGAGTAGAGTACAATGGATGGAGTGGATTTCTCTATTAACATCATTTAGGGGGCCCCACCACGCAACAGCACGGCTGACTCACTCACGGAGTGCGTCCGCGAGTTACGGACGTCCCGGGATGTTGTGTCCTACCATCTTTGATCAGACCATCGATTTGGACCGTCCAGATGAAGCTTAAGATGGGACCGTCCTTCAACAAGGAGGGAGATCAGGCTGTCTCTGATCATGAGGTTCTCCCACATCTGCCAAACGCAAACCGGATCCGCGTTTTCGCTATTGCTGCGAAAGAGGAGTGCGTAACTCCCTATTCTCCAAACCAAGACTTCTACATGAAGTCTCCACGTTCCCAGCCGACCTCCAGCAGCCATATAAGCAAGAGAATAGAGAGAGAGAGAGAGAGGGCATTCAATCTACGACTGGGAGAGAGATATAGTTTAGGCTTTTTGTTTTCTTTTCTTCTTTTCTTCTTTTATTATTTTATTTGAATTTTGGAGTGTTTTAGCCTCATCATGTCAAGCTAAACCTCTTAGCTAGGGCTAAGAGGTGAAGCTTGTGGAGTGATGGGATTACGGTTTAATTTATGTTTGGACATGGTGGGATGACGGAACTCTTCCTGACATTCATGTATCACTCAGATTGGTGGTGAATTGGTTTAATTCTGTTGTTTGCTTTGTCTCTTAGGCATGGTTTTGTGATGGAGTCCATTCTAATTTACACCCGTCTGATCACTTGAAAACTAGATTAAATGAAGTTCAGAATTAATTTTCAGGTTATATCTTCTAACTAAATGAAGATGGGACTCGAAGTCTAGTTGAGTTCATGACTCGACCATAGATCTCCTTGATCTCTACAAGTGGATCCTCTAAATCCCTTATTTCCTACCATTAAATTTCACAAGTTTTATTTTAATCATTCACCATTATTTCCTCATATTCTCTCGATTTGGATTTCATCTTATTCTAGTTCTAGTTTTGGCTAGTTTCAAACAACGTATAGATTTCAGTCCCTTGGGATTCAACCTCGGTCTCACCGAGTTTATTACTACATCACAACCCTATACTCGGGGAGTGAACAAGTTTTTGGCGCCGTTGCCGGGGATTGACGGTTACGTTTTCTGAAATTAACTAGTTTTAGGATTAGTTTAAGATTAAGATTTTTCTAACTTTAGGTTTAGGTTTTTCTGATTTCTAGAAGCTAACTTGTTTTCTTGTTTTGTAGGATCCTGACATAAACTTCTAATTTGGTAATCCCTTTCTAATTCCTTTACTTTTTCTATTTTTAGAAGTAGGGTTTGAGTTTTAGAAATTTTCTAATTCTAGGTTTGCTTTTAATTTTAGAAATTTTCTATTTTCTAAGTTAAAAAAAAAATTTCCTTTTTAGAAACTAACATTACCTTCTATTTTAGGATTATTTAAAAAAAAAAAACTTTCTAACTTTAGGTTTAGAACTTTCCTAATTATTTTTAGAAACTCTCTAATTTTAGGTTTTATTTTCTCCTTTTAGAAATTTTCTAATTCTAGTATTTTTCTATTTTTAGGAACTAGTTTATTTTTAGAAACTTTCCTCTTTTGTTTTTAGAAGCTAGGTTAATTATTTCCCTTTTTCGAAACTCGTTCTAATTTTAGAAACTAACTCATCTTTCCTTTATTTTATTTTTTAGAAACTTTCCTTTTTAGGAACTAGTTTACTTTTAGAAACTTTTTAATTTTAGGTTTAGATTTTCTATTTTAGAAACTTTCTTATCCTAGGTATTCATTTTAGAAACTAACTTAGCTTCTAGGTTTAGGGAACTTTCCTTTTTAGAAACTAACTTTCTATTTCAATTGTAGGAACTTTCTACTCTAGACTTTCTATTTTAGAAACTAATATATTTTGTTTTCTTTTGCAGGATCTTAACATAGAAACTTCTATTTAGTACCTTCCTTCTAACTTCTCCTCTTACTTTCCATACTGCTGTAGGATCTTTTCTTTTATTTTTCTTAGGATTAGATTCAAAGTTCGGGTTTCACCATGTATATGCACGAGTGGGAACGTCAATATGCTGAGATAGCTTTTGAGCATGCGAAAAAGTGTGAAGGGATGTATGATGATTATGATAGAAATCAACCTATGTCTCAGAATTTTCCTGAAATAATCATCAAGAACCAACCAGAGTATAACGCTCCATCGGTTAAGAAGTCCTTACACGATCATATACAGGAGAACAATTACACCCCACAGATTAACAAAACAGTACGTGAATGTTGGGGTTATCATAACTATGGGAGTGAGAATTATTATCACCCATCCGAGAAAAAGAAAACAATGCGTGATTATTTTATGAGTGATAATAAGTATTACCAACCATCAGATTCTCCCACCTATGATCCGTACGACTATAACCAGTGGAAACATCAATGTCGAGAAGTTGAACCAGCTATATATCATAGTGATAAGCCTTTTGGATCATTTACCTTTGAAACCCAATCAGAAACAATCCAAGAGGACTCACTTCACAAGCTCATGAAAGCACAAGAGCAGTTCAATCAACTTATCATACAATCATGCGAATTGCTCAAATCATCAATTCCAATAATTCAGTCACATCTTATGGAGAAGGAAGAGGCTAGGTTATCCGAGCCTCATCTCAATCTAGAAGCACAATGTGAAGAAAGTGATCATAATTCGCTTGTGGCAAAAACTGAAATTACGAATGAGGAAATAGATTCCATTAATGAGCAGATGGTTCAATTTCCCGATGAGTCGATCTCGATGACTATCCAAAGGAATGATCAAGAGACGTGGGTGTCTTTCAAATATAATGATAGTGACACACTTCACTCACATGACACACATGATTACACTGATGAGGTAGAGGTTAGTTTATTCAAACCTCAACCCAATCTAGTAATAGAATGTGAGGAACGTCTCCCATCCCAAATGCACACTGCATGGAACTGGACGATGATGAGTACTGGGATTCAATCTCAAGTGTGGCCTCTGCCAATGATCAAGAGGTTCAGGAAGTTGTCAACCATAAGGATCAACTCCACCTGTCTCACATGACTGATTTGAATGTGAAGAATAAACCACTTTCAACTAACCCTTCCAACCCTTGTGATGCATGTTTGGACCATGCCCTGAATTGAATGATGATATAATTCGGGTGATGGACGATTTGCTTGATATAACTCTGGAATCTAAAACTACCTAGTTAAGGCCACAATCTGAGCTACACACTTTAGACGATTCAATGCCTCCACTGAAAAGCTTCAATGACCAGAGTCTTCACATCAATTCTTCACCCATTGATTGTCCATCTGTCTGTGAAGGGCAAGAGCAAGCGAGCATGCATCCATCCACTTCAAAAGATGATGGAATCCTTGGACAAATCATCATAGACTCTAATGCAGGAGACAAGTCACTCTCAGCTAATTGTCCCAGCCCTTTGACTACATGCGTGGCACACTTTGTGGATTCTGATGACCCCATGATACATGAAATAGTGAATGCCTCACAAGACAGTACCTCGGTAGTTGTCACGGACCGAGAGAACCCTTACTTTGACGCTCTTTCTTCCACAGATCCTTATTGTTTACCATTAAGGGAGGAGGAGATGAAAATTGAACCGGGGTCTGAAACTTCAGAATGTGTTGAGACTACATCATCTAATGAGATTATTTCTGAGGTTTATTTACTTGTAGTCTCTGATTCACCATGGGATAATAACTTTGAAAAGGTGAATCATATATACTTTGGATACCTCAGGCGAATCAACGACAAATTTTTGCTGAGGTACATAAGTTTCTCTTGACATTCATGCTCCAGGGCATCCAAGCCTATTGCAAAAAGGGCTTTTGGATGATCCTGTTGAGGAACTTACTGAGGAACTTATCTAGATATTGGCCAGAAGAGGAACCTTATAGTATGACTGAGTAGCTTTTCCCCTGCTTTCATAGAACTAAGGTAGTTTGCTTCATGCCATTCTAGGATAGTCGGTTTTATGCCGTTAGGTTAGTTTTCTTCCTGCATTGTTTTAGGATAGTTTGCTTTCGTGTCTTTACTCTCGTGCTAACCGACTTTCATGCTACGATCTCTTGACAAGTCTCTCACTATTCCTTTGTCCATGTACTATCTTCCCATCACTTTTCTTTTACTTTCGTTGTCCCATATGCATTGCATGCTCATATCTTTTACATTGAGGATAATGTAGATTTTAGGTTGGGGGTGGGAGATTAGGTTTCCTAATCAATATTTTCTTAGTCTTGAGCAAAAATTGTGAAAATTTTTAAATTTTTCTGAAAATTCTTATGAATTCGAAGTGATTGTGACGGTCATCTTGGATTTAGAATTACAAGATAAGTGATGTTGGTAATTTATGACTCTTGAATTCCGTTATTTGTAAGATTTCACTGTTAAGTTCGAACTGTTAATCCATGATTAGAGGTTTTAAACATTGATTGAGTAATGCTTTCACAAAACACATCTCGCTTGCACATTAAGGTTTCGATTCAACATTGAACCGTAATTTGGTGATCACTAAGCATGAAAGGAACCAGCTTAGACAAATTGCCTATCATGATCAATAGAAAAAGAAAAAGAAGAAGTGAAGAAAAAGAAAATACCCAGGGTTGGGCGAATGGTCTTCGCCATAGGTTTGCTCCCTATAGGTGAAGGATCGATTCCTCACAGTTGACATTCAGAAAATATTGGGCGACGGGTCTTCACCATAGGTTTGCTCCCTATAGGTGCGGATTTGATAACTTTCATTGACGTTACTTTTAATGGAAAAATCAAAAGCTGGAAGAATGAAAAGATGAACTATGAGGTAGGTTTTGGTTTTGGTTCTCATGAATTCTCTTATTGGTTGCCAATGATATCATGAAATAGAGAAGTGAATCTTAATGTTGCTAAGCCGAGATTACACTATACACTCATGGATCCTAATGTTTAAAATTTTTCTAATCAAGGGATTAATATTTTAAACTTATTTATGAAGTTTATTGCGCACTGGAGTCAAGGAGAAAGGAATACCTAACATTCATGGATCTTCGCATTTTCGCATCTCGATTATTCTTCACTAATCACTCATGTTCACATGAATTGTCTCGTAATTCTCAATTTATTTTTCGCATAGTTTGCTCGGTACTAGCAAAATGTTGGTTGGGGGTTGTGTTGAGGGTCAAATATTGCATATCAGACCCCAGTTAAAGCCTGGATTTACAAACTTGACACCGTTTAACGACCCGATTTAATCGTGTTTGTGATGTAGGGTGTATTTACGAGCTTGAACTGAAAAAGATGCTAAATGCATAGAATTGACGCTCTAGAATCACTAAGGTAAGGGACGGACTCCAGGGGACCGAGATCGACGGAAGTGCACGTCAGATATCCAGAAAATCGAGAAGCTGAAGCTCAAGTGGCCTGAAATTGGTCCAGAATGCAAGATCACTGGGTTCTCGCCATCAGATTGACTCGAAACTTCATACAATTGCTGGGGGCCATAAATAAACCGTACATATTAAATTTCAGCCATTGGATATTTCGGGAAGTGGCCTATCGGACTAATCATCCCCTTAATTCCCTAAGTGGGGCCCACCTGTTATCTGGTTATGCCTCAACTTCAGATTCAATGTATTATATGAGGAGACAAGTCGGATGGATGGAGCTGATTTCCCAGAACTATCACCGTGGACCCTGCATGAGTCAGGGTGTGCATGGTGTACAAGTGCTCCAGATTCGCACTGCAACTGCACCTCCTTCCAAAGCGGGCTGGTCCCGTGGCTGAGTCAAAAACGGAAACTACCGTTTTCAGCAGTCCACGTAACCGATGCTGTCGGATTTTGTGGAAAGCAGTGGGCCCCATATATTGTTCATACAGCTGATCCAAGTCGTCTATCTTGTAGAGGGCCTCGAAAGGATCGAACCCAATCTGAAAGTTTGTGCCCATACATACACACGTGCGTGATACAGAGGCCACAAGTGGACTGCCCTGCAACGTTCAAATCGATTTTAACGTGATTTCTTCTTTGGTCCGCATCAATGGACATTCTAAACCATTCATCTCTAACCGAAATTTCAAGTAGAGTACAATGGACGGAGTGGATTTCTCTATTAACATCATTCAAGGGCCCCACCACGCAACAGCACAGCTGACTCACTCACGGAGTGCGTCCGCGAGTTCTGGACGTCCCGGGACGGTGTGTCCTACCATCTTTGATTGGACCATCGATTTGGACCGTCCAGATGAAGCTTAAGATGGGATCGTCCTTCAATAAGGAGGGAGATTAGGCTATCTCTGATCATGAGGTTCTCCCACATCTGCCAAACGCAAACCGGATCCGCGTTTTCGCTGTTGCTGCGAAAGAGGAGTGCGTAACTCCCTATTGTCCAAACCGAGACTTCTACATGAAGTCTCCACGTTCCCAGCCGACCTCCAGCAGCCATATAAGCAAGAGAATAGAGAGAGAGAGGGCATTCAATCTACGACTGGGAGAGAGATATAGTTTAGGCTTTTTATTTTCTTTTCTTCTTTTCTTCTTTTATTATTTTATTTGAATTTTGGAGTGTTTTAGCCTCATCATGTCAGGCTAAACCTCTTAGCTAGGGCTAAGAGGTGAAGCTTGTGGAGTGATGGGACTGATTTTACGGTTTGATTTATGTTTGGACATGGTGGTATGACGGAACTCTTCCTGACATTCATGTATCAATCAGATTGGCGGTTAATTGGTTTAATTCTGTTGTTTGCTTTGTCTCATGGGCATGGTTTTGTGATGGAATCCATTCTAATTTACACTCATCTGATCACTTGAAAATTAGATTAAATGAAGTTCAAAATTGATTTTCAGGTTATATCTTCCAACTGGATGAAGATGGAACTCGAAGTCTAGTTGAGTTCATGACTCGACCGTAGATCTCCCTCATCTCTACAAGTGGATCCTCTGAATCCCTAGTTTCCTACCTTTAAATTTCACAAGTTTTATTTTAATCATTCACCATTATTTCCTCATATTCTCTCGATTTAGATTTCATCTTATTCTAGTTCTAGTTCTGGTTAGTTTCAGACAACATACAGGTTTCAGTCCATTGGGATTCGACCTCGGTCTCACCGAGTTTATTACTACATCACAACCTTATACCTGGGGAGTGAACAAATACCAAGAATAAAATAAAATAAAACACCAACTACTACACTACATTTTTATTTTAAAACTCTCAAATCTTATGATACATGAATTCCCACCTATTCCTGATAAAACAACAATTCTTAGAATATCTAAAATCCCTAAAATTCTAAAATCCTCAAATCCCTAATTTATTTATTTTTTTTAGGTGGAAAGTCAAAACTCGTGACTTAAAAATGACATTCTGCAGTATCAAAATCCAACCCGCATAAGTTACAACACTCATTGTTCCTCTTCACATTTCCAACATTCATTCCAAGATGATTGTGAAGGCCACATTGTTGGGTATCAGTCCTTCCCCTAGCATCTATTGGAAGAGCATGACTGCCTCAGCTCCACATCTTGTATCACTGAACAATAAGAAATCATATCTCTCTTCGGCATTGTCTCAAACAACTACAATGCTCTCTCCATGTTACCACATTTTACATTCATGTCTATAAGAGCTGCAGTGACTTGAGCCTGTTTGAGATCAATTGCACCTCGGGTGATGAAGGAATTAACACGAGGTAATGGGTTCAAGTACCCATTGTGGGAAAATCCTACTATGGTGTGAGTGGATGTTTGTGTAAGTGAGGTGTGACAAAGCATATAAAATAAAGATAAATTGTATATAAAATGAGGTGTGACAAATACTTTAAATGACCAATAAAAAAAATCGATATAGATGGAAGATACGGACCTTACAAGCTCCCGGAGAAATACTTCCTTGTGGCTATTTAGATTGTGAACTATCAAGTCCAAAAGGTGGCTGACCTGCATAATTAAGAAACCATGAGAACAATCAATTAGATATAAACAAAGGCAATGGAAGGGGGGAGAAATCCAAATACTTCTAATGACACAAATTAACAGACAATCTTTCAAAGAGAAATGAAATAAAATCAGCTAAAAGGCCCATCAACTAATAGCCATAAACCATCACACAAAATTCTTGAAATAAATAATAAAAAAACAAAGATCTGTCATAAAGCCAGTTCGCAGAAAAAAAAATAAAAAAAAATAAAATAAGAAAACAAAAGGAAATCCCTCTACAACAGCAACAACAATGATGATGATAATGACCACATAAAGCAGTGCTTTAAAAGCAGGACTAGGATTCAGCCCTTTTTTATGGGCAGTTCAGTCCAACATGGATCCTGCATGCATGCTTGTCAATCCAAACTATCTAAATCATGGGTCCCACCAGGTGAGGTTAGCACAAAAAAGTATGATTAAGTTAGATTCATCCAATTTGTGTGATTTCTAGAACATGCCCCCATCTAGAGTGGGCCTGATTTTGAATGGCTTGGATATACATATTCCAACAATTTTATGATTTCAACTTCAAATTTCTTTTCGTGCATGGTATAATAATTGGAAAAGCACATTGGGCATAGCTGGCACTCAACCTGCCAAGATCCCAATTTTTCAAGATCCCTTTTACCCAAACAGATACTTGTATGTATCTGCTCACAGTAGTCGTCAGATTGAAATAGATAGTCTATTCCTCACATTTAAAATGAATATGCATTACAATTACTACGGGGCTACTATCCTTTCATAATCATATACATGAAATCCTTCTTTATACTACAAAAAAAGATTTGAAATACTGCATCAGACAAGCCTAAAACACAAAGAGGACGAACAACATTGATAGATTTCAAGAAATTGGCACAAAACCCAAAATACACCACTTAAGCAGAGCTAAACTCAAACAATGCAAATCCCCAACTAGGGATTCGACAATACACATCCCTAATTAGGGATTTGTTATACAAATCTCTAATTAGGGATTCGACAATGCATATCCCTAATCGGGTTCTAAATTGCAGAAAGCCCTAAAATCCCCAAATCCCTAAATGAGGGTCCACATCGAATCAGGAATCCACAAGGAAGAGAAATCAAGGAAGAGAAATTCTACCTTTTGGAGGTGATGACGGTGGTGGTGGTGGGGCTTGAGCTCGTTGAGAGGGAGGTGGCCGTCTGATTTCTTGAATGTAGTGGGGCAGGTTGATGAACGGCTGCAAAAGACGAGAGAGCCGCCATCGTCATGAGAGAGAGAGAGAGGGAGAGGGAGAGGGAAGGGGCATGAGTGAGGAAGGGAAGAGGATAGATAGAAGGGGGAATTATTTCCTACTCAGCGTATGACGCTTGATACGCAGGCACTTAGAAATGGTACATGTGGAAGATCTTAACTTAGATCAAACGGTTAATTGTGTAAATGAGTGTATCTAAGTTAAATCCAACATACATATTGATTACAAAATCCTAACCACTGATGTGTAGATACTTGTTTGATAAATTAAGGTCAATGGATTTTTTTTTTCTAACCGTCCAATATCAGTCTATTAATCTGATAGTCAAATAACTAAAACATTCTTAATTATTATTTTAGCAACACATCTAACTGAAACCCATAATTTTGACGGTTTATTTAACTTAATCATGTGCCTAGTGTTTAGTTTGTAAGTAATTTATAAGTGTCTGCATATCATCCATCACACTCTGCCGGAGTATTAAATATTTTCTCTGAGAAAAACTTTGATACTCTGGCAAAGGTTTGTGGATGATGCACATGCAGTTAGAAATTACTTTAAATTACGCATGTGGCGTAAAATTAAGTCAAAATAAACCATCCAAATTATTAGTCAGTTTAGATGTATCAAAAACAAAACAAAAAAAAAAAAAGATTTATGCTTATTTTATTGTCTGAATATCAGATTAGACAACATTTATTTGATGGTCAAAAATGAAAAAATAAAATAAAATCTGATGGTCCTACTTGGGCCAACAAGCGTGTTCAGGAATCAGAGGATAGAATTGGTCAACTGATATGATTTTGTTAAGGTTACTTCCACAGTTTAGTCCACCTTAGGGCCTCTTTGATTTTTGAGCTCAACTGCAATTACCATGTAAATTGGTAATAATTTTTTATGTATGTAATTACCACATCTTTCCCACTGTGGAGGTGACTACTTAGTTTTTTTAACGAAAAAATTATAAAATCAATGTGGGGCCATCATAATGTATGTGACTTATCTACGCCACTCGTTTGTTATGCCAGCTAAATTTAAGGCATTAACAACAAAAAAAATAAGGCAGATTCAAAGCTCAAGTGGACCACACCACAGGAAATAACTTTCAACAGTGGACAAATTAAGGCCACTGTTTCCTTTCATGTGGGCTATTTGAGTGTTGGATCTGCCTCATTTTTTGGCTCATGCCCAAAAATGTTCTAATAATATAGATGGATGGTGCGGATATATCATATACATTACAATGGGGTCCACATATTTAAGTTAACACTTTTGTATCAATTTTCGAGGTGGAATTACTCTCACATTTTTCTTTTAAAAAAAAAGTAATAATTACTTATTTATTAGGATTTACCTGTATTGTGGAAAATCAAACATGCCCTTAGTATCAAGTCTTTACATTTGCATTAATGGAAATTAACATTATTATTGGATAATGATTATATGTCTAGAAATACTATGGTATTTTAATATTTTCATTTCATGTTTGGGATTAGAATTGAAAACACCACATCACCAAGTTTGGTGAGGGATATAATTTAAGGTACCACCATAGACATGTATGGTTCATCTTAGGTGTTGGGCCATGGCCCAACTCTCTTTAGCAAAAACAGATAATTGTCTTAAATGTAGCACATGTATAGTAATTAGAATTTTTGGTCTAGTGGGCTATAAATGCCCTAATTGCCTGATATATGTACTTTTTTTACTTAAGATTTTCTTAAGGATTGACTTGACCTGATGATCTTTACAAAATCTCATTCTATGCGAACGGGGCTTTGGTGGATCCTTGACTATGGGACGTGGTGGGCCCCATAGTCAAGGATCCACCTAATCCGTGTCCATTCTCTGTGCATCTTTTTCTTTGAAGAATTGAAGTTAGTAAGTTTTGTGGGTAAAAAAAATAACTTTTACCTACGAAAATTTTCATAGGTAAAAGTCTCATCAAAGCTTTTACCTACAAAAAATTTCGCAAGTAAAAGTCTCGTCCAAGTTTTTCCCTACGAAACGTTTCGTAGTTAAAAGTCACATCTATGTTTTTACCTACGAAAATATTCGTAGCTAAACATTTTGTAAGTATTTTTACCTACGACATCATTCGTAGTTAACAGTTTTTGTAAATATTTTAGCTACAAAATTATTCGCAGGATAATGTTTGGTAAATATTTTTACCTACAAAAATATGCGTAGGTAAAAGAATTTTTAGTTACCAAATTGATAGTAGGTAAAAGTTTTCTAAGTATTGTTACCTACGAATATATTTGTGGGTAAAAGTCTTGTAAATACCTTTTAGCTACGAAACTATTGGTAGGTAAAAAGTGTTTTTCAATAATTTTAGTTACGAAAATATTCGTAGGTAAAAAGACTTGTAAATATTTTTAGCTACGAAATTGTTAGTAGGTAAAAAGTGTTTTAAATATTTTTAGCTACGAAATTGTTGGTAGGTAAAAATCTTATAAATATTTTTAGCTACGAAATTGTTGGTAGGTAAAAAGTGTTTAAATATTTTTAGCTTAAAAAGTCTTGTAAATATTTTTAGCTACGAAATTGTAGGTAGGTAAAAAGTGTTTTAAATATTTTTTAGCTACGAAATTGTTGGCATGTAAAAAGTCTTGTAAATATTTTTAGCTACGAAATTGTAGGTAGGTAAAAAGTGTTTTTAAATATTTTTAGCTACGAAATTGTTGGTATGTAAAAAGTCTTGTAAATATTTTTAGCTACGAAATTGTTGGTAGGTAAAAAGTGTTTTAAATATTTTTAGCTACGAAAATATTCGTAGGTAAAAAGTCTTTAAATATTTTTAGCTACGAAATTGTTGGTAGCTTAACGGTCTTGTAAATATTTTTACCTAGGTAAAAAGTTTTGTCAATATTTTTACCAACGAAAATTAGCGTTGGTTAAAGGTTTTGCCTACGAAAAATTTCGTCGGTAAAAGTCTTACCTTTGCCAACGAAAACTTTTTTCGTGGATAAAAGGTGTTCCCCTTGGACATTTAGCGAGGAGGAATTTGCCAACGAAAATTTTCGCGGGTAAAACCTTTTGCCTACGAAAATTTTCGTTGCTAAAAGTGGCTTTTCTTGTAGTGAATTCTTGGTTTTTCATTGTTTTATTTTTATTTTATTTTTTTATAGTCCAGATTGTTGATTTTGGACTCTAATTTTTGGTTTTCCATAGATATTGTGGTTTTAGATGCAAATTAGAACACAAATTGCATTTTTGCAGGCAATCGAAATTGCTTTCAAAGTTGAAATCCTACAATTTTTGGGTTTTTCATGGTTTTTTATTATTTTATTTTTATTATAGTTCAGACTTGGTGATTTTGGACTCTAGATTTTGCCTTTCGTAGAAATTGTGGGTTTGGATGCAAATTAGAGCACAGATTGCAGTTTTGCAGGTAATTGGGATTGCTTTCAAAGTTGAATGCATGCCATGTCAAGGTTTTTGTGATTTTGCAAGACCATATTCTGCTTATGAAGATGGTGATTCTGGAACTTATTATTATTAAGATGGTGATTCTGGAACATCTTAGAAATCATGGCTTGGGATGTTAATTAGAGTAGAAAATTACAGTTTTAAGGTAGTCTAGACTTGTTCCAAGTTTATGCATTCGATTGCAGTATTTTCATGCGGTTTTTTGAGTTTAGAATGCTGCTTTAATCTCCTAATCTTTGGTTTCCATAGAAATTACATTTATCAAATACAAATCGTAGCAGAAGAGTGCATTTTCATGTATTGGGACTATTTTTGAGGTTGAATGTTTGTTATTTTTGGTATTTTCTAAAGTTTCTAAGATCATATTGCCAATATTGAGGCCATGATTGTTAGCCGCCACAGAAAGCAAAACTCGTATAGAAGTTTAGCGACAGGAGAAAAGGTATCCTCATAATCCAGCCCAGCTGTTTGAGTTAGCCCTTAGCAACCAAATGTGCCTTTAAGCATTCAATGGAGCCATCGTGTAGGTATTTTATATTGTATACCCATCTGCAGCCAACTGTTCGTAGAAACTTGTTTTTTGAAATACCATTGGGTATTTTATTTTACTTTTTTCATTTTTAGCCATCTTATAAACATCCAACAATTTAATAATTAGATAACCATATAAGAGTAATATTTTGTTCATCATACATCTGTACTGGTGCCATAATTTGGATGGTTTATTTTGAATTACATATATGCCATGTATGCAATTTCTCAGTAATTTCTAACTGCCTGCATATCATCCATCACACTCTGTTAGACCCGCTTTGGTTTAACCCCTCTTTATTGAGGAGCCTCAGTTTTGGTCAGGAATCTTGAATTCTTGATGCTAGTACTTGGGATTCTCTACAAATGATGTCTCTCCTTGAATAATTAAAACATTCATTACATAGGGTGAAGAATACCATTCTCCCCGAGCACTTAAGACCAGTCTCTCTGGTGATAAATCCTAATCCTTACATAGGCCGCAATTGGAGTAGACATCAGATTTGCCATTCATACCACATTGGAGCCTGCTGCTAGTGGCTTGTCCATGCATGGTTTTAAGACTTGGATGAGTCGACTCGCACTCGGTAGCACCTGATCCAGTTTGACACCAACAATCACCCCCCATTCACCCCTTGCTCAGACGAGTTATGTTGATTCAGCCCTGACTCGGGTGGGTCCCAGCTTGAATCAAGATTGAACAAGTCAGTTTTGAGTCCCGGAGTCCTGTAACCATGCATTGATCAGAAGCAATGCGATCAGAACCCTAGTTGCATGATGTAACGTCCCAGAAAAATCCGTACAAAGACCCGTGTACCACTTTAGGCAGAAATCACTAAGGATCAAATTATGAAAAAATTAGACGAAAATTAATTATGTACTAAACTAAATTAGTTAGGAGATTAGCTTGAACCAGTTTCTATATGAACTGCAAGACCTAAAACCAGTAGAATCGATAACTCTACATTACCTAACAACATAGGATCGATCTCAAAACTCAGTTGCTCTCGGAAGCACATTGAAACTCCGTATCGGACCTCGACCGCACGTCAAAAATTAGATAATAAAGAAACTATACGGTTATAACCACCTTACTGGGCTTAGCAACTATCGCGGGAATCAGACCCGAATAGTGTCCAGAAATGCACAACTAGAGCCCTAAATAAGTGAGTGAGAACTGAGAAAACGCGAATATCTTTAAAAAAATAACTCAGATTTAACTGAATTGGGCCGTTCGCTTGCGGGCCAAATTTAGGTTTCAGCCGTCAGATTCTGACCCAAATACACCCTTGGATCAGAAAAATTTCCCTACATAGGTCAGTGCACTTGTGGCCCTGATCGAGTGACGATGACTGTTGAACTGAAACTTGTCCTTTGCGGTCGATCTTGTTGAGGCATAAAATAAGAGAAGAATTAAAGCAGGGGAAGATCAAGGCATTTAGGAAAAGGTTGGAAGAAAGGAACAAAGAATTAGTTCTGCGAACACTTTGCGCTGGACCGGACAAGTATATAGACACTACCAGAAAAATGGGCAAAGGCTACGGATTAAATCCGTAGCCATAGACCTATGGCTACGGATTTAGTCCGTAGCACGATCGTAGTCGTAGGTGCCATAAAAATAGGTCTGGAACCTATAGCTACGGATTTAATCCGTAGCTATAGGTCAAAATGGCCACGGATTTAATCCGTAGCAATTATGTCCGTAACTATAGGTCGCAACAGCTACGGATTTAATCACCACCGCTACGTATTTAATCGTAGCTATATCTGGCAACCGCTACGGATCTAAGCCGTAGCAATTATATCCGTAGTTGTAGGTTACCATAGCTACGGACACTACACCAGAAAAATGGACAAAGGTTACGGATTAAATCCGTAGCCATAGATATGTGGCTACGGATCTAGGCCGTAGCACTAACGTAGTCGTAGGCCCCGAAACAATAGGTTTTGGAACCTATAGCTACGGATTAAATCCGTAGCTATATGTGCCAACAGCTACGGATATGATCCGTAACAATAACTACCAGAAACTGGCAAAGGCTACAGACCAAATCTGTACCAGAGATCTATGGCTACAGTTTTAGTCCGTAGCACTTTCGTACTCATTGGCGCGATGCAACCTATGGCTACAGATTTAATCCGTAGCTATATATTCCAATAGCTTCGGTTATAATCCGTAGCAAAATATTAATAGTTCTTACCAATATACCAAATTTAAGGCTACACCTGTCAGATTAGTGGCTACGGTCAGTATCCGTAGCTATTTTGGACATTAAAAAATTTTATATTATCATTTGTTCATTCAATTACCACCTGTACAATCATTCATTCATTCAATTACAATCCTTCATTCAATCAATTACAATAATCCTTCATTCAATCAATTACAATTACAATCCAATTCATTCAATCAATTACAATTACAATTACAATAATACTGAAAATACAAGTTTTTGGCTTCATTAGAGAATTAATGTGCTTGTACTTCAGCATGAAATTTCAACAGCTTCGTATATTCCATCATCCTACAAACAGTCATGTCACTCATAAATTAGAATATCCATTGGAGAAAAGAAGAAAAGAAAGACAAAGTGAAGAAGTGCATCATGTTATAACCATTTTTTCTTAATAAATTAAAAAAAAACTTAAAGAGGAATGAAATTAACACAAAAGAAATGGTCTCACCATATGATTATAGGTTTAGGTTTAGGTTAAGGTTTAGGTTTAGGTTTAGGTTTAGGTTATAGGTTTTGGGATTTGAGAATGAGTTAGGGTTTAGGTTATAGGTTTTGGTTATAGGTTTGGGATTTGAGAATGGGCTCGGGTTAGGTTATAAGTTTTAGTTTAGTTAGGTTATAGGTATTGGTTAAAGTTTAGGTTTTTGGATTTGAGATGGGTTCGGGTTTAGGTTATAGGTTTGGGATTTGAGAATGGGTTCGGGTTTAGGTTATAGTTTTTGGTTTTGGTTTAGGTTATAGGTTTTGGTTTTGGGAATTGAGAATGGGTTCGGGTTTAGGTTATAGGTTTGGTTTTGGTTTAGTTTAGGTTATAGGTTTTGGTTTAGGTTTAGGTTAGGTTTAGGTTATAGGTTTTGGTTTAGGTTAAGGTTTAGGTTTTGGATTTGAGAATGGGTTTGGGTTTAGGTTATAGGTTTTGTTGGTTTTGGTTATAGGTTTGGTTAAATTTAAGTTTAGGTTTTTGGATTTGAGAATGGGTTCGGGTTTAGGTTATAGGTTTTGGTTTTGGTTTAGGTTATAGGTCTTGTTAAGGTTTAGGTTTTTTTGGATTTGAGAATGGTTTCACGTTTAAGTTATAGGTTTTGGCTTTGATTTAGGTTATATGTTATGGGATTTGAGAATGGGTTCGGGTTTAGGTTATAGTCTTTGGTTTAGGTTAGGTTATAGGTTTTGGTTTAGGTTAGGTTAAGGTTTAGGTTTAGGTTATAGGTTTTCGGATTTGAGAATGGGTTCGGGTTTAGGTTATAGGTTTGGGTTTGGTTTAGGTTATAGGTTTTGAGATTTGAGAATGGGTTCGGGTTTAGTTAGGTTATAGGTTATGGTTTTGTTTAGGCTTAGGTTTAGGGTTTTTGGGATTTGAGAATGGGTTGGGATTCGGGATTAGGTTATAGGTTTTGGTTAAGGTTTAGGTTTTTGGATTTGAGAATGGGTTCGGGTTTAGGTTATAGGTTTTGGTTTAGGTTAAGGTTTAGGTTTTTGGATTTGAGAATGGGTTCGGGTTTAGGTTTGATTTAGGTTAGGTTATAGGTTTTGGTTTAGGGATTTGAGTTTAGGTTATAGGTTTTGGTTTAGGTTATAGGTTTTGGTTTAGATTAAGGTTTAGGTTTTTGGATTTAAGTATGGGTTCGAGTTTATGTTATAGGTTTTGGTTTGATTTTCGTTTAGGTTATAGGTTTGGGATTTGAGAATGGGCTCGGGTTTAGGTTACAGGTTTTGGTTAAGGTTTAGGTTAAGGTTTAGGTTTAGGTTTAGGTTATAGGTTTTTTGGGATTTGAGAATAGGTTCGGGATTAGGTTATAAGTTTTGGTTTTGGTTTAGGTTATAGGTTTTGGGGATTTGAGAATGGATTCGGGTTTAGGTTATAGGTTTGGTTTTGGTTTAGGTTATAGGTTTGGTTAAGGTTTAGATTTAGGTTATAGGTTTTGGGATTTGAGAATGGGTTCGGGTTAGGTTATAGGTTTTGGTTTTGGTAATGGTTATAGGTTTTGGTTTAGGTTTAGGTTAAGGTTTAGGTTATAGGTTTTTGGATTTGAGAATGGGTTATGGTTTAGGTTTAGGAATCGGGTTCATGTTCGGGATTGGGTTTAAGTCTTGGTTTTCAAGTTTAGGTTTAGGGTTTAGGGTAATTAGGTTATAGGTTTGGTTTTGGTTTAGGTTATAGGTTTTGATTAGGTTTAGGTTAAGGTTTAGGTTATAGGTTTTAGTTTAGGTTAAGGTTTAGGTTTTTCGATTTGAGAATGGGTCGGGTTTAGGTTTTGATTTAGGTTAAGGTTTAGGTTTTCGGTTTTAGGTTATAGGTTTTGGTTTAGGGATTTGAGTTTAGGTTTTAGGTTTTGGTTTAGGGATTTGAGTTTAGGTTATAGTTTTGGTTTTGGGAATTGAGAATGGGTTCGGGTTTAGGTTATAGGTTAAGGTCTAGGTTTTTAGATTTGAGAATGGGTTCGGGTTTAGGTTTTGATTTAGGTTAAGGTTAGGTTTTCGAGTTTAGGTTATAGGTTTTGGTTTAGGGATTTGAGTTTAGGTTATAGGTTTGGTTTAGGGATTTGAGTTTAGGGTATAGTTTTGATTTAGGTAAGGTTTAGGTTTTTGGATTTAAGAATGGGTTCGGGTTTAGGTTATAGGTTTGGTTTTAGTTGGTTGGTTTAGGTATAGGTTTTGGTTTAGGTATAGGTTATAGGTTTGAGATTTGAGAATGGGTTCGGGTTTAAGCTATAAGTTTTGGTTTGGTTTAGGTTATAGGTTTTGGGATTTGAGAATGGGCTCGGGGTTTAGGTTACAGGTTTTGGTTAAGGTTAGGTTAAAGTTTAGGTTTAAGTTTAGGTTATAGGTTTTGGGATTAGGTGTAGGTTTAGCTCTAGGGAATTGAGTTTAGGTTATAGGTTTTGGTTTAGGTTATTGGTTTGGTTTAGGTTAAGGTTTAGGTTATGAGATTTGAGAATGGGTTCGGGTTTAGGCTATAGGTTTTGGTTTTGGTTTAGGTTATAGGTTATGGGATTTGAGAATGGGCTCGGGTTTAGGTTACAGGTTTTGGTTAAGGTTTAGGTTAAGATTTAGGTTAGGTTTAGGTTTAGGTTTAGGTTATAGGTTTTTTGGGATTTGAGAATGGGTTATGGTTTAGGTTTAGGAATCGGGTTCGTGTTCGGGATTGCGTTTAAGTCTGGGTTTTCAAGTTTAGTTTAGGTTTAGGTTAGAGAGTTGAGATAGGATTAGGTGTAGGTTTAGCTCTAGGGAATTGAGTTTAGGTTATAGGTTTTGATTTAGGTTATTGGTTTTGGTTTAGGTTAGGTTTAGGTTATTGGATTTGAGAATGGGTTCGGGTTTAGGTTATAGGTTTTGGTTTTGGTTTTGGTTTAGGTTATAGGTTTTGGTTTAGGTTATAGGTTATAGGTTTTGGGATTTGAGAATGGGTTCGGGTTTAGGCTATAGGTTTTGGTTAAGGTTTAGGTTATAGGTTTTGGGATTTGAGAATGGGCTCAGGTTTATGTTACAGGTTTTGGTTAAGGTTTAGGTTTAGGTTTAGGTTATAGGTTTTTTTTGGGATTTGAGAATGGGTTATGGTTTAAGTTTAGGAATCGGGTTCATGTTCGGGATTGCGTTTAAGTCTTGGTTTTCAAATTTTGGTTTAGGTTTAGGTTAGAGAGTTGAGATTAGGATTAGGTGTAGGTTTAGCTCTAGGTAATTGAGTTTAGGTTATAGGTTTAGGGAAAGTTACGTTTAGGTTTAGGTTTGGGATTTGGGAATAGTTTAGGTTATAAGTATAGGTTTAGGTTAGGTTATAGGTTTTGGCTTTGGTTTAGGTTATATGTTATGGGATTTGAGAATGGGTTCGGGTTTAGGGATTTGAGTTTAGGTTATAGGTTAAGGTTTAGGGATTTGAGTTTAGGTCATAGGTTTTGGTTTAGGTTATTGGTTTTGGTTTAGTTTAAGGTTTAGGTTATTGGATTTGAGAATGGGTTCGGGTTTAGGTTATAGGTTTTGGTTAAGGTTTAGATTTTTGGATTTGAGAATGTGTTCGGGTAGAGGTTATAGGTTTTGGTTTTAGTTTAGGTTTAGGTTATAGATTTTGGATTTGAGAATGGGTTATGGTTTAGGTTTAGGAAATCGGGTTCAGGTTCAAGATTGGGTTTAAGTTGGGTTTTTCAAGTTAAGGTTAGGTTTAGGTTAGGGAGTTGAGATTAGGATTAGGTGTAGGTTTAGCTTTAGGGATTGAGTTTAGGTTATAGGTTTAGGTTTCGGTTTAGGTTAAGGGTTTTGATTTAGGTTATAGGTTATAGGTTATAGGTTTTGGTTATAGGTTATAGGATTTGAGAATGGGTTCGGGTGTGGTCCCTGCAAATACAAATATAATACGAATATAAACACGGCCTGTCCGAATGGCCAGGCCTTCCAATGCGTCCATAGGAAATGGACAGCTTCATCATGGTCATAACAGCGGTTCCCACCTTCCAGGGACCCCCGCTCTTCCAGATAGCTCCGACGCACATCCGGGTCTGCTCCATTAATCTCGAGCAAATACATAAACACGGCCTGTCCAAATGGCCAGGCCCCTCCAATGCCGTCCATAGGAAAATGGACAGCTTCATCATGGTCATAACAACGGTTCCCACCTTCCAGGGACCCCCGCTCTTCGGATAGCTCCGACGCACATCCGGGTCTGCTCCATAATCTCGAGCAAATACATAAACACGGCCTGTCCAAATGGCCAGGCCCCTCCAATGCCGTCCATAGGAAATGGACAGCTTCATCATGGTCATAACAACGGTTCCCACCTTCCAGGGACCCCCGCTTTTCCGGATAGCTCCGACGCACATCCGGGTCTGCTCCATTAATCTCGAGCAATATATAAACACGGCCTGTCCAAATGGCCAGGCCCCCAATGCCGTCCATAGGAAAATGGATAGCTTCATCATGGTCATAACAACGGTTCCCACCTTCCAGGGACCCCCCGCTCTTCCGGATAGCTCCGATGCACATCCGGGTCTGCTCCATTAATCTCGAGCAAATACATAAACACGGCCTGTCCAAATGGCCAGGCCCCTCCAATGTCGTCCATAGGAAAATGGACAGCTTCATCACGGTCATAACAGCGGTTCCCACCTTCCAGGGACCTCGCTCAAATCCGGATCTGCTTCATCAATTTTGAGATAATATATAAACATGGGCCTTCCAAATGGCCAGGCCACTTCATCAATGTATCATATAGTATGAAGGAAAGAAGACTCACTAATTTAGCTAGCAAGGAGAGAAAGTGTGAGTGCTTGGAATGTCGCCCTTTTTTGAATAATGATGCATATTCCACAATGCAATCTGAGGAATGAGTAAGTTTTGTAGTTTCTTCAAAAATGCATATGGGCACAGATTTACAAATAAAGATTTTAAAGATTGTAAAACAGAGTAAATGATTATATTAACTTCCAAGTATCGATTAAGAAGAAAAATGTAAATGATGATGGGAAAGAAATCTCGATATATTAATATTGAAGGACAATAAGACATACCAAGACTACGGGTGCCCAGAGCAAGATAACTGCACCAATGTTGTACCTAGCTGCATTGACAGAACAAAAAAATTATACGAATGATATGACAAAGCCAGCAGAATATCATGGACCAAGAGGAAGATGAGTACCCTCAAGAAAAAACTCATGCCAAGCATATTTAATGCGACGAACTTTCATTATGTCTTTGGTTGGCTTCACCAAAGGTTTTTCTGCACTAGCAAGACATATTCAAAGAGGTACAGTACAGACGTGATCACGTGACTTCAAAGCTTTTGGGATGTTGCTAACATTCCCATGAAGGTTGGGATGCCCGCATTTGATCCATGAGTGGACTCTAAACATTTTCATGTTCAAGAAGCTTTAAGAGAAAAAAAAATAAAAATACAGCACATATTGAGACAAGTTCATTCATACAATGGCAATGAAATAAAGCATGTGAATCACCTCAAAAAAGGTATCTTGTATGTGCATAGAAGTTTTGGATCAAGCTTATATTTTTGTTTAAATGGACCACACCACATGAAACAGAAAAAAATGAACTACTACAGATGAAAATTTCTTGGGGGGGCACAAAAGTTTTCGATCAAGCTCATATTTT
Source organism: Magnolia officinalis (assembly GCA_021015155.1). NCBI lineage: Eukaryota > Viridiplantae > Streptophyta > Magnoliopsida > Magnoliales > Magnoliaceae > Magnolia > Magnolia officinalis. The sequence continues at coordinate 65,444,343 of JAJHSJ010000008.1, forward strand.
GTTTTCCATTCATCCATGTCTGTATGATCTTATGAACATAGACCTGTATAAAGGGAAAACACAAATATCAGCATGATCCAGAACTTCTGTGGTCCCTAAGAAGAGGAACCTCACAACCATTCTGTATGCGGTGAGTTTAGTCCCATAGGCTATGATTCTTGCTGCAAGGCCATGAACAGTCCTAAAAATTTGAAAATTCAAAGGCAAATCAAGTCAATTCAAAACACTTGAAAAACAAGGACTAAGAATCATGATGAGCATATCAATGATCTTACCGAGACTGAACTGGTCATCCCAAGACCTGCATTTGACAAGATCATGATAGATTTTTCCATGATTTGAGGCTTCTTAACACCCCATCTACAGTAAGGAAGATGTTAGAAGAAAATCATATTCAAGAGATAGAGATTGAATTTTTTTGAAATTCAAGACCTGTGAAAATCACCTGCGAGATACAAGAATTGATTATTGGGTCATCTAAAATTGAGTTTTTCTCCCCCAATGTATGGGATACTAATGCATATTCCCATAGGAAAAATTTTCTGTGTAAGTGTTTCTTGTAGTGGCTTATCCGTGGAATGCCCTTTCACTGATATGAGTAAATCAGTTGAATACTACCATGCAATGCTATAGGGATTCCCACTTGGGATTTTGCATACAAGGATCCAAGTTAGTTATTTAAGAAATTAGGGCCAGCCAGGTATTTGGATGAACGCTACAGGGCCCATGCCATTTGCCTTGTGATTCATGCATTGTTAGAAGGTAAGGATATCATAACACATCTCACAAATAACTTGAACATTCTTTATGCAGCCTCCTTTGGAAAAAAAAAATCAAATTCAAAATAAAATGCACCCTTTGATAGAAATGCAATTCTATGCAAACAAGACCTGATGGATAGACTAAGCCTGCTTTCTATTTTCTGCTTTCTAAATTTTTTATGTGATGGCATACTATGTATTTTCATTTTCTTAAAACGAAGGCACCAAGGGGTATCCCTCTAGAAGAACCTGTATTTCCAAGCTTCCATCTTTGTTTACGTGCAAAAAGAGTAAAATAACATATTGAAACTGAACTCTTTTTCCATAAAAGCAGTAATCCTAAACACCCATTTTTCAAATTCACATAGAAAGAGCAACCACATCTAAAATTCAAATCTTTGTCGGAAAAAAAGGAAAAAAAAAAAAAAGAAGAAAAACGCTAATCCCAAATACCCACTTCCAGTTCATGAAAGAAAGACTAAAGATCACATCGAAATCCAGCGCTCTCCCCAAGGACCTAAAATTCCAAACTCCCAACATCAAATGCAAGAAAAAAGAGCAAAAAAACAAAGCTGAATTCAAATCTCTCTCTTAAAAATCTGCAAAACCCTTCACCAACTTTCTCTACAAATAGCAACTATTCAACGAAACCCTTCATACCCCAACAAAGTTCCACACACTTCAAAAATCTGCACCATTGTTCTATACAACAACAACATTAAGATATATTTAAACAACAACTATCAGTTAGGAACAACAAACTTCCATGTTCCATGTTCCTTAGAAAATCCACAAAAGGATTTTCAATGGTATT
>JAJHSJ010000008.1:65446017-65519857 GCA_021015155.1 Magnolia officinalis
GAAGAAAATCATATTCAAGAGATAGAGATTGAAATTTTTTTGAATTCAAGAACCTGTGAAAATCACCTGCGAGATACAAGAATTGATTATTGGGTCATCTAAAATTGAGTTTTCTTCCCCAATGTATGGATACTAATGCATATTCCCATAGGAAAAATTTTCTTTGTAAGTGTTTTCTTGTAGTGGCTTATCCGTGGAATGCCCTTTCACTGATATGAGTAAATCAGTTGAACTACTACCATGCAATGCTATAGGGATTCCCACTTGGGATTTTGCATACAAGGATCCAAGTTAGTTATTTAAGAAATTAGGGCCAGCCAGGTATTTGGATGAACGCTACAGGGCCCATGCCATTTGCCTTGTGATTCCCATGCATTGTTAGAAGGTAAGGATATCATAACACATCTCACAAATAACTTGAACATTCTTTATGCAGCATCTCCTTTGGAAAAAAATCAAATTCAAAATAAAATGCACCCTTTGATAAGAAATGCAATTCTATGCAAACAAGACCTGATGGATAGACTAAGCCTGCTTTCTATTTCCTGCTTTCTAATTTTTTATTGATGCATACTATGTATTTTCATTTTCTAACACCGAAGGCACCAAGGGTATCCCCCTCTAGAAGAACCTGTATTTCCAAGCTTCCATCTTTGTTTACGTGCAAAAAGAGTAAAATAACATATTGAAACTGAACTCTTTTTCCATAAAAGCACGTAATCCTAAACACCCATTTTTCAAATTCACATAGAAAGAGCAACACATCTAAAATTCAAATCTTTGTCGGAAAAAAAGGAAAAAAAAAAAAAAAGAAGAAAACTATAATCCCAAATACCCACTTCCAGTTCATGAAGAAAGACTAAAGATCACATCGAAATCCATCGCTCTCCCCAAGGACCTAAAATTCCAAACTCCCAACATCAAATTCAGAAAAAAGAGCAAAAAAACAAAGCTGAATTCAAATCTCTCTCTTAAAAATCTGCAAAACCCTTCACCAACTGTTCTATACAATAGCAACTATTCAACTAAACCCTTCATACCCCAACAACTGTTCCACACACTTCAAAAATCTGCCACCATTGTTCTATACAACAAACAACATTAAGATATATTTAAACAACAACTATCAGTTAGGAACAACAACTTCCATTGTTCCATTGTTCCTTAGAAAATCCACAAAAGGATTTTCAATGGTATTTAACGTATAGAAAATCTCTATACTGCTACCGTTGTTGTGTGGAACGCAACCCTGTCTTTGCACTTCCTCTATATGCAATGCAACCCAACCCAACCAAAATTCAGGTTGATGCAAAATTCAGGTTGATAGTAAAACCATTTCGGGATTTAAATAATAATAATAATAAAAAGATCCAAATACGACTTCACCTTGAACTGCAGGGTACTATTGATAGCATCACTTATCAGCTCCCATTTTGGACCCATATCATGCATGATGACAACAAGTGCCTGAAATAAGAAATTTTAGTTAGGGAGTTCTCCATTGTCCTTGCAATTATCCAAAATGATAATATGGTCAGGAGGAGCACACTAACCTGGTCTTCAAAAACTGACCATGGACTTCCTGACCCTGACTGTCTAGCAGGTATCTGTAAAGGTGGAAAGACAAAGGTACTAAAATTCTACAAACATTTGACTTTTCTATAAGCAATCTTTAAAGGTAACATGCACTAAAATTCTGCAACCAGTTGACTTTGCTGCAATGCAATCTTTTGAGCTAACAAACACTCTTTAAAGTTTGTGGTATCTTATTAAAAAAACCATGTTGAACATTAGATTTCATATTTCTATTTTTACATGGCTTTCGATTTCTCAAAACCATTAAAATGACCAAACAGAATTTTCAAAAACAGAGTGCCAACATCAACAGCCACATTTCCAAAGATGGGTATGAATGAGATATTATGCAGAATTGCAGCAAGTTTGAACAAACCAAAAAGAGAGAACAACAACAACGGCATGAAGGACTACGGTCCCACACAAGTCACAAAGAGTAAAAATCATACAAAATAATACAGCTTCTAACAGGAACTTCATTTCCATCAATGAAAATATTCCATGAGTTCTCAAGACAAAAAAGCATAGCTAAACCAACATGGAAGTCAAAAGATGAAAGGTTGTGCTTGAGAGAGATCCATGAGCCATGATATTAGAATGGTTAAAAAGAAAAAATAATTGAAATGATGAAACAGAAATTCCATTTCACTAGCCCATAAGTGGCAGCCCAGATATGTTGATCCACTTATGCTAAAGTGGAAGTCGGCGCCCTGATCACAGAAGACTAAAAGAAGCAAAAGAAGAGATGGTGGGTTCTAAATTGCCATCCAATGTATGAGATTCTGATTCGTCATGTAGGCCTTCATCATCAATTGCCACAAAAGCCTAGGCCTAGGAAACACACACATGCTTTTTAGAGACTCCACTCACACATGAATGTAACCCAATGAATGGTAACAGCTACAGAACAGTAGAATAAACTTCCATGGGACTTTGACATTGTCATTTTTCAGTAACAACACCACAGTATTTCACAATTGAAATAAAAAATAATATCTTACCGTCATATCCATTTGTGCTGATTGCTTCTAAATTCTTGAATCACTTACATTTGCTTTGTAGGTGCCATTTGCTGAAAATTAGTTCTAGATAGTTTAGTCAGGTGCAAGGAAAAAGGAGACACGAAAAAAACCAGATGAAGTTACAACTTTAGGCCAGATCTTTTTGGTAACTGAAGCCTAGACACCATGCACTCAGTTTTCCACCATCCACCATTCTGTTGCAGAACATTTGATGACATGGACAACCACCAGATGAATCTACTCCACTCTCCTATGTAGAAAGATGTTGTTCCATAATTTTGATGACATGGACAATACTAAAAAGTTTCAACTGGGCAACTCTATTAAAAAAAAATAAAAAAATCTATGTGATAGATCAGTCCTATCCTTTCAATTCTCGGCATGCAAATAGATGGTTAACATGAGAAACAAGGCAATGGTCCACATTCATTGGAGAAAATCCCAAGTTGGGTGGCTAGTACTATCTTTCGATCAAGGAGATTTTTGGGGTATGTTCTATCTGCTTCTGGTTGCATCAAAACACTAGTCCTAGTTAGAGCACATGTATGGACTGTAAAGAATATCTGCTTCTGGTAGCAGCATTTACTTCATGTAGAGAACTAGACACCTCAGAAACATTTAGGGCAAGTGCATTCGTACTTTTGCCAATCCACACATGCTAGTTATAACAGTTCAAAGGCAATGGGAGTTGTCCATAAGTTTTGGGAATATGTTGAACATCATACAGAGTAACTAGAAAAAAAATGCAGACTAGCAATATGTTGAACCATAGAGTACCAAATTAGTTCAAGATTAGAAAAGGAACAAGCCAAATATCATGACATTTCTTGATTGTGCTTCCATTTTATAGCTGAGACTGTTACATGAGAGTAAAATGTTCGCCTATTAGTTTTACCTCCAATTCCTGATTGCTGTTTTTTTTTTTTGGCTATTTATTTTATCGTCTTATATATCCTTTTTTATTAAATTCAGCAAGGACCCACTTCAATATATGTGTGTCATGGTAGAGCATGGAATTGAATTCTCATAAGTTTTAAACTTTTAATTTATTTTCCTCTTTGCAGGTTCTGATGAACCTAACAAATGAGAATCCTGATGGCTGTCAGCAAATTGCTGATTGCGGAGGACTGGACACAATGGCTGCCTTGATCATTGGTCACTTCCCATTGTTTGGCGCAGACAATGAGTGGTGTGCCCAATAGATGGCGTGGATTTCATGCATGGTCAGTCGTTTCCCTGCATTAAATGAAGTAACCATTTAGCACCTAGCCCACAGGCATGCAAGCATTTTTGGAAAACAATCAAGCTCTTTTCCGCCCACCACCGTTTATGCATAAAATCCACTCCGTTCATCAGGTGAATTACTTAATCATAAGTATTGGGGCCAAAAATCAACTAGACCCACAACTAAAGTGGGCCACAGCACAGGGAAAAATGGGGATGAGTCGCCAACCATAGCTAATCCACAACTAGACCCACAGATGTTTGCAAAGTCCTGCAATGCTCCGTTCACAATTGGCCAGTAATGTGGACAATGTAGATTGTCATCCAACTATTCCACCTGTAGACAAATTTCAAAATAGCCCAAACCCAAAAATACGTGGAGCTTTGCTAGCCGCCGGACATGTACCCCCTCTCCATGTAATTTAATTTCTAGCACCCTATAGACACAAATGTTGCACGTGTGTATGATATCTAATACGTGTAAAAGGTGGGCCTCACCATAAGGTGACTCAACAATCAGCACAGTTCACTAATTACGTGGGACATTTGCAGTTGCAATGAATTGGATTTTTATCAAATGATCTTTCACATTTTCATTCAAATAGCATTGTCAGCTAGCCAAAAAAAAAAAAAAACAGATAATGGCATGTAAACAACATTTTCAGATAAAATGAGTTCATAGAAAAGCATCATCACCAAAACATCATTTCCGTGCAATGGAACTTTAAAAAAAATATAATAATAAATAAAATAAAATAAAATTCAGAAAGCGAGATGAACATGTTATAATCTAATTTAGAATCTTACACTCCAATTGTAATTTAAACATCTAACATTCTCTCCCTGGAGAGTTCTACTTTGAGTCGCAGACATGCAATTGTCAAAAAAACAGATTCCCACGCTTGTGAGATGTTGGGCGTTGAGAGACAGACCCCAATTTTAATATGCCTTAGCACCAAAGTCAGGCTGGTCCACTCATCAGGTCAGGTGGTTCTCCTTTTAGCAGTTATCCATTTTTCATATACATGATTTTGTGGCAGTAATGGAAAATTTCAAAATGAAATCGATTCTAATCTCTATAAAAATATAACTAAGACAGAATCCAACACACAGGAAAGACACAAGAGAAGAAAATCAGACAATACTTACTGTTTTGGTGAGAAATTCTCCCACCACCAGCAAAACTGTCAGAGGAGAGAGGCATTTTCAGCCATTGCCATTAGGAGAGAAAGAGAGGAAGCCACACAAGAGAAGGAAGGCCGTCAAGGTCCAACACACCGCGGATGCACACATATATGAATTAAGCAAAGTATTTCAATCGTATAACCAAGTCCATTCACAAACATTTCAAATTTAACATGAAAAAACCATTTACAGGAAAAAACCATTTCAACACAAGTTCTGTTTCCTTTTGTTGTATATAATGACTTCTTTGTTTTCCCAATTTAATCAAGGACCATATGCTACTATATTTTTGAAATTTCCATAGGGTCTGGATTTCATCTAGATTTGTATGCTTTGAATCATATTTCTTCCATGTGAGATGACTTGTTTGGCACCTCAATCATTCAACTTGGAGAAGCTCAATCATGTTATTGGCTGAGAGTCAGGTCATGATAGGTGTGAAGTTATGGTGTGTACTGTCTTAGACAATACTTTCTCTGATTCAGCCGAGCTTCTTTAATGCGAAAAATAATGTTGGGTACTGATTTTGCAGGATAAACTGTTAATTGAAATGATATAGATGTTATAGTTTCTGTACTTGGCAGACTATATAGATTATACGAGGAACTATATGGTGTTGATGCATCAGAATGTGAAGGGTCCTGATGTGCCAATTTGTATGTGAAGGCCATGTGTTGAGACTTTCAGAGCTTGCAACCCTTGATATGATGGAACCCACAAGAATGGCATGCCAAGAAAATCTTGCAAATCAGACATTCTAACCATCAACTGTTGTTTGGATCAAAAAGGGTTTAGGCCTCAAAATCCCCTTCGGAGTTTGCATCCAACAGGCCCTTAGGAAACTGTTCTTGTTGTTTGGACCAATCAAACAAGATCTAACTCTTTAAAACTAAGACATATCTCTCTTACACTTTTTTGTAATGAGAATTTCAAACTTTAGATGTTCCAAAACTCAAAAGTTGGGATGCATAAAAACATAAACACAACCTGAGATGTTCTAAGAAGGCTTAGGACTTTTTAACGTCTGATTTAAGATAGACTATTACTCACAATTTCTGTACCAATGAAAATAAATGTAGCTTAGGGTGCAGTTGGTTGCACTAAACATCATGAAATTCGGTTTATACCATTGAAAACTAACCTTCCACTTTAATCTTGCCAACTACTTTCATTGCCGTTCCATATATTCACTCACATCCAATCGTATCATGCATGGCTACCTCCTACAACAATGTCAGCAAAAAAAAATGAAATTAGCTATACAGTTAAAAGAACCATTGTAATATAGAACTCTCTCTGGCCATTAAAAAAAGACAAGATTTATTTTTTAAAAAAAATCCATACCATTTCTGCCTAGATTTTTGCATTTTCCACCACCTGCATAAACATAATAAAGATGAGATCCAAAATGAAGCTCTAGCTAAACCATCAAGAACCCAAATTCCTCAGTTTAAAAATGAGGAATAGAGTCACGGTAATTACAAAGTAGAATGCAACTCAAGCCAATACCTGAAAAATCTGTAAACCCCTTGATGGGGTCTACTCCAAAGGTTTCCAAAACCTAGCCAAATGAACATGAAAACCTAGCCATCAACAAGCTCGTCTGTCCTCCTACACCCTACTGAAAACAGAGGCCATAACAGCACATTGCAATTCAAAATTCAGTATGGTGCGCTGTATAGAAAGTGGCTAAAAGATAATGACAGTGCACTCGTTGTGTTGTAGTGGATATATCCTCACAAACAGCCATGCATACATTAATTTCCAACTATCAAATGAGAAGTTGATTTTTCAAACTATCACCAATGACTATTTTCTACTAACAGTCCCAGCCGTACATGTGTCGCTGGCAAACCTGAAAACACAATTTTATTCTCTTACTACCAAAAAGAAAGAAAGAAAAAAAAATGTGAATATCCAGCAAAGGATTATAAGCATGTCAAAACAATAAACTGGTGAGATATCATAAAACTCAAATCTTTGCTAGTGCATTTTTCTACTCTAACACAAGCATGGTCTTTGACAGGCCGACTCGGACCAACTCATTCCGTCGATGAATAAGTCATGACTAGCCAAGATCATTGAGTACAAATGCAACAACAACAGTTCTGCTTTGCTCAGACCTGTGATATTCTCTGTAATTTGGTCATCATATTTATTAGTTCCAATAAAAGAAAATTTCAAAATTCAGATGACTGCATCATCATTAATCAACAAGCAAAACAGAATTTTTGGAATCAACGCTAAATATATGAAAATTACACAGTAACTGTTGAGAATGCAAAATCTCTCAGATCTAAATATATGGGATAGGTGAACTGCTGCTCAATAGTTTTTAACTGTCCATCTTCTCCATACATGAATGCCAACCAGTTTAGTGAGGCCAAGAAACATGCTTGGTGGATCTATCTGATGGATGGCTCTCACAAAGCAATACATGTGACATGCTGGCAAGTCTTATCCGCAAGCAACATATAAAAAAAGCTTTGTTACTAAACCCATCATTTTGTATGATATGCACAAATGACTCTAGAGGAAGGCCTAGAACAACAATGGCCATTGATGGTGAATGACCCCCAAAAGTAGCTTATGTAACCACAACTCAGGAACAAATGGAAGAGTTGGAACTGGCCCTATGTGCTGATGATTCTGGACCAGTTGCCAAATTTCATTTAAATGCTGGAGATGCTCTTGCACAGATTCTGAAAATATCATGAAGTCATCAATATAATTGGTGATGAAATGATTTGAAATTTTCATCCATTTGCCTTTGGAATTGGAACAGGGAACTCTTTTTCAGTCCAGATGGCATTACTAGTCATTCAAAAAGCCCAAATGAAATAACTGCGACTAAAAAGTGTTTAGCTTCATGGGCTGAGTAGTAATTTTCAGCTGGAAAGTGAACTTTCTCATGAAAGAATCATGCATGATCAAACAAATGAAATAACTGTGACTAAAATACTTAATAAAAATCCTCCCATTTGTCATCATCCATTTCTGTCTACAACCTACGAAAAATTACAAAAAATTATAATAATGATGTCTCTTACCATTGCTAGTACATGCCTTGATAAATCAACTCGTCTAAGTCACTGCCTATTTTTACACCAATCATGCACCCTCTTTGTCCTTCATATACCACCAACAAAACAAAATCATTATAATAGAAGGAAAATAAAAAATAAAAGAGATCTTTTATGGGTTTTATTTAAAAGGTTAAGAAAGAAAAATTCATATATGTGTGTATATTTCAAACGAATAGAATTGGATTGGATCCTTTATATGTGTCGAATCCAGTTTTTATTATTTTTTAGAGAAATCATCCTGCAGCAGAATAAGAGAGAAGTATCCCGACAACCTGGGCCTTTGAGTATAGACAGCAAATTCCCTTCTGGTTGGGGCTTTTTAGAGAAATCATCCTGCAGAATTCTTTTTCTTTTTCCAAGACAGTTGCATGGAACTCTGAAAACAGAAAATGCAAGGACACTGACACTGGTTTTGATCTGAAAAGTGCTGTTCGACTTCTCTTTCAGTTGACACAATAATCAACATGCTGTTCGCCGAGACTGATCATCAATGAAGACAATTTTTGCAATTAAGATGAGGCTCTTCATTTTCTCCAATGATTAGTAAAATACAGTTCTTAGAATTGCAGTCTGTGAATTGCCATGCCAATGATGGAAACTTTCAGATTTATGAAAGCTGCAATTGGCCTGTCACTAAAATTTCTACAAATACAAAACAAAACAAAAAAGCAGCAATATATTTGTTGATTTTTGAATATGTTGCACCTGATAGCCATTTTATTCAGCTGACCGACCTATCTCAATTTGAATAGTATTATGTAGATCAGATTCAGCAGAGACAAAACTTAGCCTGAAGTTATTCAGGATGAAATCCTCAAACTATTTTTACATTTTTACAAAAGAAGTGAGAAATGTTTTGAAGTAACAATAAGGTTAAGGTAATCATGAAAATCTAGGAGAAAAAATATTTGAATAGAACCGTTGAATAAAGAGTCTATTTTCCACTTACCAAGAAGAGCATTTACTAGACACCCAGAACTGGTCTCTAGTGACCAAGAATTGTCACCATTCCTAACAGCAAAGAATGGAAGCCTGTTAATCACCATCAATATTCGTTGTTTTAAAGGCCTTGTGTCTTTGTTTTTCCGTCCCATGGTAAGCGTGCTGGTTACTATAGTTACTTCTGTAAATTCTTCCTCGTGGAGAACTCCCCAGTCATTATCCTCTCTTAAATTCAATTCATGCTCAGAGAAGTCCTATCAGATCTCCTTAACACCCTTCTCTCAACAAGCAAAGAAAACGTTCAGATACTCAGCAAATAAAAGATCATTAAAAACTTGTGTGCATGTTAAAATTACTAGAATCTCTTATTGGTAACTACTTGAAGCTCTTACTGCTTTCTATTAAACCATTCAGCTTCAGGGAGTAAATGCGATTTGTTTTTATATTTTCCAAACTAAAGAAAAGATGAGCAATTCTAATTTTCTATCCCCAATTCAAACTAATCGAATTATGTGAAGCCAAATATGAGAAACTGCCCTTAGTACACATAAGCAATGAATCAGACTTGCAGGAATATAGAGACTGTGTGGGGACACGTCATTCACTGATCTTAACATCCTCAATCATCCCAGTATTTGTTAACCCCACTATCAAATCAGACAAAAAATTCCATTTCTAATACTTTTAGCTAACTAACAATGAGGTCTTTCTAAATACTAATGTGATGACCAAATGGAGCCTAAGACTCCATTTGGTTTTCAAAAAAAAATGTTTTCATAAATACTAATGTGATGACCAAATGGAGCCTAAGACTATAAATACGTTCAAATATAGAGTACAAAATTAATTCAATATTAAGAAAAAAAAAACAAGTGCCAAATTAGTTCAAAATGCACACTACATGTACAAAATTAATTCAAAATGCACACTACACATGTTCATTTCGGACTGTGGGTGTGTTCAGGGTGTGTAAACAATGGGGAGAGTGACGCCCACCATTAAAACCTTCCTAAAGTCTACCACGTTGTTTATTTGAGATTCAACTTGTATTTCGGACTGTGGGTGTGGTGTGTAAACAACATGATAAAAACAAGAACTTCACCTGTAGGGAGTGATCTCAGTTTCATCAAGTGAAATCCATTGAAATCCATATGAATTTTCAGCTTTCAAATAGAATGAAACTGGATGGTGCTGAAAGCTTGATGATCCCCGCAAGTTCCTAAAGCAGATGCAGTTTCCATCGCTAGTGGAACAGCCTTTGACCGGAAAAAGTACAAAGTAGATGGACCATAGGAGAAGGTAGCTTTTATGATAAGGTCCAATAACTAAGGACCAAAAATGAGAACTGAAGAACCAGCATCATTTGAACTAGGTTCCTCTACTAGAACATGTTATGACTAATCTAGAGAAAAGCCCACATGTTATAAATAAGCAGACGTAAAATGACAAAAGAAGTATGGTTCAAATTGTTGATGTGATGCAACCAAAAAAAAACCCAAGATTGCCGAATCCCAGACATACATTCTATAGAGGTGTACATCAATTGCAACTTCTGATCCTTCCATACACATTAGTTTCACATCTAGCATCTTGATGTCAAGCTTGAATCCATACAAAAATAGAATTCCATGCATACACATCAGACTGATGTGAAGAAACTGAAGATGACTGTTGATGACTATTGCCTGAAAAGGTGGCCGATGTGTTTTCCAAATTTAACTTCTGCATGAAGTTTCTAGCAAATATCAGCAGATAATTCATAGCTATGAGAACTTCCGTTAATACATTACCCACAAAATAGTAACCCTCACCAACTCCATCAGATGAGCTCCCACAAGATAGAGAGATTATTCAAGTTGCAGGGAAAAAAAAAAGAAGTCTTGGCACAGAATGAAGACAACATATATGCAAAGAAATTTTTTATTTTTACCTCCCCTGCATAATGAGTAATAGTAAAATCAGTACGGGAAAGCTTTGGTTTGATAAACCGCCTGTTACTTTTGAATGTCTGGTACAACTTCTGAGCAAAGGTTTCATGTGTGGATTTAGGAAACATGCTGCATGACACATGGAGACAAACATGAAAATGATTTCCTGTTCGTTTATGAAAATAAAAAAAGAAAAGGACAAAAAAAAAAAAAAAAAATCCTTTTAGAACCCAAAACCAATGTCATCCTAGCAGTAGCTTAACCGATGATGAGACCAGCTGAAATGCTACGCTAGCAACATACCAGGCTTCATCTAAAAGTGAAATAATCCCTCCAGGGTTCTGCGAAAAAAAGAAAAAACAGGTCATACTGACGAAAAATGTATATTCAACATGAATCACACACATGCAAGGAAAATTAACCCATCGCTCGTATAAAGCCAACCAAAAACAGCTTCACATTTCACATTTATGGAAGAAGAAAGAAAAAATGCAGCAATATGAGTTTAATTTACATATATGATACGAGGTATCTAGCATGCCAATCTTGGCAAATTGCAACAAGAACATACATTACCATTATGTAAAAGATGAAGAGAAAATTGTTTAAGAAGAAGCAGACATGAAATTTAAAATGCAAGTGAAGAAGAAGAACAAGACAAAGTCAACCTCAGCAAATTGGAATTCAAGATGAAGAAGAAGTCAACATCAGAAAATTGAAATATGCATACGGCTATAGATGATATTGAAAGATGCATTATTATATGACTACTACATATACAAAAGATGAAGAGAATTGATTGGCTAGAAATGCATGTGAAATTTAAAATACAAACAAAGTAGAAGAAGACTTTGGATTTCATCAAATTGATGTTTTGCATGTCAACTAGTGTCATACTTCAGTTCCGTACCATTTGTTGTTTCATTTTTTCCAAGTGGAACTTGGCAAATGCTGAAGAAGAAAGAAAACATAGGATTTCATCAAGTAGACATTCCAACCTGATCATAGTTCAGTTTTGTGCCATTTGGTGTTTTATTTTTCCAAGTGGAACTCGGAAAATGCTGTTTCAGCCACTTCATTGTTTCATTTCGGAAAAGATGCATGCAAAATATTACAAAAGAAGAAGGATAATTTTCAAAAATAAAAAATCAAAGGAAAAAATACACATTTTACTAGATCTACTAATGTCATCCATAATGTTATTTATATCTGAAGTCAAGAGAACAAGAAAAATAATTTTTAAGTGGTCCTTGGTGTTTGGTATTTAGTATAAGTCTACAACAATACTAGAAAACCTGAAATTTCTATGACTGCTCTATGACCAAAGCTGCCTCATTAATGAAGTGATTCATAAATATTTTTACTGTTAGGAAATAAAATCTCCCATTTGCATGCCAATCTATAGATTTGTGTACAAGCATCTACATATGAGTTAGCTGCTGACATTAACAGATTAGCTAAAAAGAAAAACATGACGGCATAGTTTTGAAAAATTATGAAGCAGGGGATGATATGTTATGATTTTTAGTCAGCGCTCATTGAATTTTTGGAGTTCTCCGCTCTCACTGAATTGCTTGAATTATGAAACCATATGCTTTTGAAAATCATCTACCTGAAGTTTTACCATAGCCCAATAATTTTTTCAGTACTCTCAAATATGATGTGTTAGCTAACTTAGAAGAGAAGAAATCTAAGACTATCACTACCGTTTTTAGTTTAGCACTGTTTTGATAATAGGGTGACTCATCCTTCTCACATGTAACACTAATGATAATGGTGTTGACTCAATCATTTGACCTGTGCGGCCCATGTGCATGAAGCATATCTCTAATTACATTGATCAAGCAACCTGATTAATTGAGCTAATCTTCATATGGAATCATTCCATTATTCTCAATTCGATCTAGATTGTCATACAATTGTGCAATGTTTAATTTGAAGCATCACCACCATCTTTAAATGGTTAAAAACTAACATGAAAGTCTAATTGAGAAAACTAAACATTGTTTTGTAAGTCAGGCAGCAAAAATGGGGCAGATCCAAATCTTAAGTGGACCACACCACATAAAATATCAAGTGGACCATACCACAGGAAATAATGGGATTGACTGCTTACTATTGAAAACTTTTAATTTGGGGACCACAAAAACTTTTGATCCAGCTGAAATATGTGTTTTCCCTTAATCCAAGTATGACTTTATTAACAAGTTAGATGGCAAATAATTGCTATAGTGGGCCCTAGAAAATTTTAATGTGGACGCTCAATCCCCACTGTTTTCCATTGTGTGGTCCACTTAAAATTTAGATCTGCCTTATTTTTGAGCTCATGTTCAAAAATGAGTTGACAAAATAGACAGACAATGTTAATAAAACGCAAACATCATAATACAGGCCATATATAGACCTTTGACACCAGCTATTTGGATGGTGTTAGGCACACTAGCCCAACACTAGCTAGTTGGATGGTGTTAGGCACACTGGCCAAACTTCAACCTCATAACCCACCTTGCATTAAATTTCATACATACCTTATTAAAATGCCATTGTGTAAGACATTTCTATTATGAAAAATAGTAGACCTTATAGGTACCATCACATGGTATAAAAATCACAGTCCACCAAATCTCATGATACAACTGATATGGACTTGATGAACAACCCACAATCATCTGGCCACACATGGGGTGGCGTGTAAATGTTATCCTTTGTGAATGCACGAGGAGAGGACTAACCCATTTTCCAAAGAGGGAATTATCATATAAAGCTAGCTCTATCTTTGCTTGTCATGCACTTCCATCTGGCTTGAAATGGCAAGTTGATGTGCAGAGAGCCAAATTGAGCACAATGGCAATTTCAACAACTAGCCATTCCACTCAATGCAAATATAGTGACTTGCATGTGCAGCCTAACATATGAAAATTCTTCGTGGTTCTTTTTATTCCTTTCTGATATCATGTTGCAGCGACACAAACTGAATTTTGTGACTATTTTATATGGGTCGAACTGCTATGTGTCATTTAAGTGCTTAGCTACTTAAACAAAAAGCAATAATTTCCATCCTCGTAGACATGCTTATTCTATTCAATGCTTTTATAAGTGCATGTCAAAATGCATTTCACTTGAAACCCACTCCAAGCTCATGAAAACCCACACCAATCTACACCAATGCCAAAATCCACACGTCTTTTTGTACCCTTTAACAAGGAACTAGAAACGTAGTAGCCCTCAAATTGCAGTTGCATTCCTTTCAAGTTTCAGGCACAACTAGAAACGTAGTAGCAATCTGAAGCCCGGACTCATAATATGAAGAGTTATTATAAATGTTTGGGCTGAAAAAAATGTATAGTTCCCTTTGCGTTTCCGGTTTGCACAAGTAGGGGCAGGTTGCAGCCACCTTTCAGTCTTATAAACAGTCGATATTATGGGTCCCATAGTGGATGTCCTATGCACCAAACTCCCACAGATTGTAAGAATGCTAACCCTTCAACGGACAGGTTAAGAGAGAAAATACAGCAACTGTGCAAATTCAATCAGGAAAAGGCCAAATACAGATAGGATCTTCCAAGTCCACAGTAGGGCCCATATATCAACTGTTTGGATCACTGAACCATCAGCTCCAGCAGCCTCCAGTCGAGCAACCTGAAAATCTGAACCGTGCTGCTAACCCTTTCAGCCCAAACATGGTAAATTACCTGCAATATGAATGCTAAGGAAAATACAATCTTTCTTTCTTTTCTTTTATTTCTTTTCTTTACTTGTATTTTTTTTTATCAGCAAAATCAATTTTATTAGAAGATCACAAAGGGGAAAAGGTTATCAGCAAAATTGCATGGGACGTGTTTGGTTCGAGGGATTGAAAGGGATTGGAAGGCTTAATCCCGGGATTGGCTGGGCGTGCCAAACAGACCAGATATAGCAATCCCGGGATATAGCAATCCCATAGATCTTGCACCAATCCACTGACGCAGCTAGCATCACCTTGAAATCCTTGCAATCCACTCTAATATCATCCAATCCCATCCAATCTGCCCGGCCAAACAGGCCCTAATTGTACTGAGTAAACTCAATAGGTCCACCTTAATCCCGAAATCCCTAAATCCCCAAATCCCCAAATCCCTAAATCCCCAAATCCCCAAATCCCTAAATCCCCAAATCCCTAAATCCCTAAATCCCCAAATCGTTTCAATCGGCATTGAGATTGAGAGAGATTGAGAGAGAGAGAGAGATACCTGTTTGAGTTGGAGCCCCGATCACGGTCAACCAAGCTTTAAAGGATGCGTGAGAGAAGGAGAGGACCGAGAGAGACAGAGAGAGAGAGGATGCGCGAGAGAGAGAGAGAGAGCACCGAGAGAGACAGAGAGACAGAGAGAGAGGGTGCGGCCGAGAGAGACAGAGAGACAGAGAGAGGGCGCAGTGGAGAGAGGGCGGGTTGGAGAGAGAGAGAGAGAGAGAGGGCGAGGGAAGGTGAGTCGCGGGCGGGCGGGCGGGCGGGATTTCATTTCACAAAAGGGGTGCGTGGGAGGGGTGCGCGGGAGAGTTGCGCGGACGGGATTTTAGGGCTTATTTATTTTAGGACTTGTGGGGCCCACCGTTGTGTATGTTAATTATCCACTCCGTCCATTCATTTTAACGGCCCATTTTTAGGATTTATCCAAAAAATGAGTCAGATCTAAGATTTATATGGACCACACCACATATTAACGATATAAATTTATTTTTTCATTCTTTCTCATGGTGTGGTCCACCTAGACTTTTGATCTCTCTGATTATTGGGCTCATGTACTGAAATAATATTTCAAAATTGATGGACCGATTAGATAAAATAAATATATTGCAATGGGCCCCATGGAGCCTCTTAAGCATCATTGGTCTCTAATAAAGTCTTATTGGAAGGCACTTTTTAGCTACAGATTAAGTAAGCTTTAGCTACGGATTATATCCGTAGCTCATTAGCTACAGATTAAAACCGTAGCCATAGAGTTATATAGTCCGAAGCCTTTGGTCAATTTTTTGGTAGTGAGATTGTGCGGGACCGCACAAAGTATACGGATTGCGTAGGATCACGTAAAGCATATCGTTTGCGCGTATCCACGCAAACCATATAACAGTAGTGCAAAAAAAAAGGGTTGCGAGTTATTTTGTCCCACATTGCCCAAGTCAAAGTTTTACGCCTGTAAAAATGCCTATAAATACCCCGCTCTCTCTCTAAAATGGGGTTGGAAGATTCTGGAGTGAAAGAAGAACGAAGGAGAAGACCAAAAGTGCAGAGCATCGGGCTCCAGCAGATTGTGCGGATCCGCGCAAACGAGCATTGGGCTCTTATAGTTTGCACGGACCCGCGCAAACCATATGGTCTGCACGGGACCACGCAAACTGACTGCCCTGCAGTCTATAACAGCAATGGGCTGTCATGCTGCTGAAATGGCCGGAGTCTTCAAATCTTCAAGTTTTTTCCATTCAAGAGAGAATGAAGAGTCACCGACGGAAAGTCGTATTTCTCCTAAGTCCCATGAGATGACTGAAATAGCGCCAGAATGCTACCGGAATCTCTATTCTTCTTGTAGACTGTTGATTCGTCAATTCCTCCTAAGTCCTAGGGGATGATTGGGATCATTGCCGTTATGCTGTCGAAATTTACATTTAACTATGACAGCTGAACTTATAATAAATTCTTTGTAATCTATCTTAGAATCAAGGGATATCCGAGGATGTAAATGAATTCAGAATCAATAAAATGTGATGATTGTCTTTATACTTTTCCATTGTTATGTCTGAATAAGATAGTTTCCCCAAACTAAATACATTTGTTTCCTTGTCGAAACAAAATGGCGACTCCGCTGGGGAAATCTTTATCTTATTTAAACAGTAACGTTGGGGAAAGTTGTAAGACTCTTATCACTTTTTGGCGTCTATTAGACGCCAAAATGGCGACTCTCAATGGGAACATCCTCCCCTTCAACTCTAAGATAGCTTACTTAATCTCTCGCATACTAACTTCACGTATGTTTCTATTTTGAAGGTGCCCAAATTCAATTACATAATACTACTGATGGCTAACGCTGCAAGAAAAGTGAACTTCCACTTCATCCCCACTGGGTTCATAGTTGAATACATGCCAAGCCAAACAACTGAGCATACGAATGCATGCACTACAAACAAGCGCAGAGTGACTCAAGTAACAGAGGGAGTCATTTTCGTCTCGTCTCAACCACAGGAAAGTGACGGGGATTGGACTGTGGTCTTGTCTAGGAAGGTAGAAGTAAAGAACTTAAAGAACCGCAAGGCAAACTTATCTGTACCAGAGCTGAGGGACCAATCACGCGCAGTATAGCAAGAAGAAAACCCGAGCTCGCTCCTCCTGCGATATACCCCGAACGAGCAGCTCTACAGTTCGCGTCACGCGATTTTCCGGTTCTGATCGCCCCAAGGACCAAATGGTGATGAGGGTCGAATATTGCATATTAGACCCCGACTATTACCTGATTTTACATATATGATAAAGTTTAATGCCATATTTTAATTGTGTTTTTATTACAGGATGAAATCAGGAGCGTGTATTGTAAAATGATGTTAAAAGCATGGATTTGACGCTCCGAAATTACCAGAGCAAGGGACAGACTCCAGAAAACCAAGATCAACGGAGTTACACGACAGGAATCCGAGAAAATCAAGCCGTTCACGTTAAAGAGACCCGAAATTGGTCCAGAATGCAAGATCACATGGTTCCCTCTATCTGATTGGCTCGAAACCTTATACATGGGATTAGGGACATTAATTAACCGTACATTTCACATTTCAGCCCTCGGATCACTATGGAAGTGCCCCAACTGACAAATCAGCCCATAAACCGTTGATTCTGGGCCCACCTGATATCTGGAACTGCCTCAATT
This sequence comes from Magnolia officinalis, assembly GCA_021015155.1. NCBI lineage: Eukaryota > Viridiplantae > Streptophyta > Magnoliopsida > Magnoliales > Magnoliaceae > Magnolia > Magnolia officinalis. The sequence goes on from JAJHSJ010000008.1 coordinate 65,463,870, forward strand.
TTAGTTCCAGCGGTTAAAATAGCCTGACAAAGAAGATGGACGGTGCGGATTTCTGAGAAACATCGCAGTGAGCCCTATATGTACAGCGTGTGTACATAGTGTACACACGCCTGTCATGCACCGGACCAGCCGTGCGGTCCAAGTCGCGCTGACCCGCAGCGGCTTCACAAAAAACGGAAACTGCCGTTTCCAGTTCTTGCATAACGAACGGACGTCGTCCGTTTGCGGAAGCTAGTGGGCCACCCTCAGGCCATGTACGGAAGATCTGACCCATCCATCTTGTAGAGGGCATCGAAGACAACAAACTCATGCTAATATTTTGTGCCCATGCGTGAACACGTGTGCGGTACAGGGGCCACAAGTGGACTCCTGTGCAACGTTAAAATTGATCCTGGTGTGATTGCTTCTCTAGACTGCATCAACGGACAACCAAAATCGTTCCTTCTTAACTGAAAATTCCTCCCCCATCCAATGAGCGGAGTGGATTTCTAAGATACCAAGTAAGTGGACCCCACCTACTCCCATTCAAAAAAATGGAAATTTCTGTTTTTCAGCGCTCGAACAGGGACTTGCGGTCCTTTGTTCTGGGATCCATCCGTTGTTCGAAGGTCTGATCTGGACCGTCCATTAGATCATAATGGCCCACATTACCATTGCCTAAGTGGCAAAATTTCAGATGAAAGCATAGATCAGTTCTTAACTGTCCAAACGCAGGCCAACGGCTAAGTAGAAAACTCTGTGGGCCACCACGAATCTGATTCAAAGTGGATCATGTTTGACCGAAATTTCACTCTGAATCCAAGGAACGGTTTGGATTTATCAAAATAATAACGGGTTGGGCCCCACCAAGGTAGCAGCGTAAGGCTTTTCGCAGTCCTGTTTAAACGTCCGGAAATCGACGGATTCTGGGGAGTTGCACGATCAGACCATTGATCAGATGGCTGATCCAAGCCGTCCATCATTTAGACCACCTCAAAACATCCCAGGGGACGTTGATTTCACGGACGACATACAAGGAAAATGAGTTTTTGGAAGTCCCGAATTCAGCTGCGTAAGGGAGTGCATTGCTGTTACTGCAGAAGCTTTTCAGCCGATTCCAGCGCTTTCCTTTTGAATGCGTAAGAGCTCTCCACCGTCTCGGGCAAGCATAAAAGGGAACCATCAGCTGAGGGAGGGGCATTCAGCAATTGGAGGCAGAGGGAGGAGATCCAGCACTAGAAAAAAGAAGGAAAGAAAGTAAGAAAGAGAGAAGAGAAGAAAGAAAGAAAAAGAAGGAAAATGGATCTGTTATTTCAAACTTATGTTTTTATTTTCCTATCTAGATTTATGGATTTCTAAACTCTTTATCTAGGGCTGAGATGAAGCCCCTAATTCGAATAATCCTTGTTCTCATATGTTGATTTTACTTTAATCAGATTGGTTGTTTCTTTCTCTAGTGTGCTTGATTGGTTTAAATTCTATATTTCTCCATCTATGAACTTTTGAGTCTATGGATGGATGTGGTCTAGATGCTTATCTAGGTGCTTGTATCTGATCATGACCAGGTTCCTGTAGAGGAAGAAACAGGGTGCTTTACTGAACTGCATATTCCATATGCCCGATTTGGACATGAGATATGTTATTCATGGCATTGCTTAAAGGAATTAGACAATCTGTATGCCCGATTAAGGACACAGATTGTGCTTTTTCTAGATAAGTGGATCAATCTAATTTAAGGTGAATTAACAGACAAAACAAGGGTTAGGATAATTAGGGGTGGATTCGAAAGTCCTAGTGCTCTTTCTCTGATTAAATTTTTCTTCCCTATTCTCAATAGTTATTTTCCATAAATTTGTGTTAGCAATTTGATCCTTTATTTGTTGAATTAGTTAAGGAGAATCGTGAATTTGAATTGTAACGACCAGTCCCTGTGGATTCGACCTCGATCTTACCGAGTTATTACTACATCACAACCCTACACTTGGGGAGTGAACAAGTTTTTGGCGCCGTTGCCGGGGATTGTTTCGATCCAAATTGGATTTAAGATTCTCTCTTATCATAATTCATAGTCTTAGGATTTTACTAATTTTAGTTTAGAGTTTTTGTTTAGAAACTAACCTGTTTCCTATTTTGTAGGGTCCTGAAATAAACTTCTAATTTGGTAATCCCTTTCTAAATTCTTTATTTTTTCTAATTTTTATTTTTAGAATTAGGATTTTACTTTTTAGGAATTTTCTAATTCTAGGATTTCTTTCCTTTTTAGAAACTAACTCTTCTTTTTTGTTCTTTAGGAAGTTTCTAATTTTAGATTTTCTGTTTTAGAAACTAACTTGTTTGTTTTCTTTTGCAGGATTTTAACATAGATCTCCAATTGGTAACATCTTTCTAAATTCTCCAGTCCTCTCTACTTTCTATTTTGAGATTTAGGTTTTCAATTTTTAGGAATTTTCTACTTTCTAACTTTGGATTTGGTAACTTTCTATTTTCTAGTTTTAGCAACTTTCTTTTTTAGAAATTAACCGTTGCTTAGGATTTTTTCAATCATTATTTTAGGAAACTTAATTTGTTTTTGTTTTTATTTACAGGAATTGGGGAAGGAAGCTACTAAGTGAAGGAGGAGCTTCTTAAATCTTCTGACATCAATCATCTCCTTTCCTGGGTTCTTTCTTCCCATTCTTGTTGACATAGTTTTAACTTGTTTTAGAATCTCATAGGTTCTAGTTCTAGTTTTATTTCTCTTAGGTTGCTTTTTAGTTTAGTTTCCTTTCTTACATTGCAATAACATAGTTTATGCTAGGACGTAGATCTCTGAATATAGAACTAGCACCTTTTGATCCTGAAATAGAAAGAACTTTTCGTAAAAGATTTAGAAACATCCTATTTGAAATGGCAGAAGAGAATGGAACTAAAGCTCTTAGAGATTATTCAGCTCCTGTACAATTCAATGCGCCTTCATGCATAGTGTTGCCCACCACCACGGCAGCACACTTTGAACTGAAGACTGGGGTCATACAGTTGTTGCCTTCTTTTTATGGGTTAGACAAGGAGGACCCATATCATCATGTGAAAGAATTCCTAGACATTTGCTCTACCTTTAGGTTTCAAAACTTTTCAGACGAATCGATCCGTTTGCGCCTTTTTCCTTTTTCTTTGAAGGATAAGGCGAAAGCATGGTTGAATTCTCTAGGAGTTGGGTCTATCACTACATGGGACCAATTGTCTAGGAAGTTCTTAAACAAGTTCTTCCCTGTTCACAAAACAAATGCTCTCCGTAGAGAAATCACTAATTTCACACAAAAAGAGGGAGAGCACTTTCATGAATGTTGGGAAAGATGGAAGGACTTACTTCTTAAATGTCCACACCATGGTTTTGAAAAGTGGCAACAGGTTCAATACTTTTATGACGGTTTGACACCCCAAAACCGTCGCATGGTTGATGCCACCAGTGGAGGGTCATTCATGACCAAAAGTGATGTTGAAGCATGGAACTTCTTTGAAACCTTGTGTGAAAATTCCCAGCAATGGGACTATTCAAATAGAGATGACAGAAGTTCCCAACCACAAAAGAGAGGTGGTATATATGAGATAGGAGTCACGCCAGATCTCCATGCCAAGATTGATGGCCTGACAAAGAAGGTTGATGCTCTGATGTTGCATAATGGACCTCCACAAACAACTCAAGCCGAGGCTTGTGGCATATGCTCTAGTCCTGCCCATCCTATGCAGTCTTGTCCATCTGGTGCAGCATCCCCAGAACTTCTATCTGAACAAGTACATGCTATGAATACTTTTCAAAAACCTGGGAATGATCCTTACTCGAACACATATAACCCAGGGTGGGCTAGACATCCAAATTTTTCTTGGGCAAAGGGACCACAACAAGGAGGACCATCTGGAAATCCTCCTATGCAACCTCAGCAGTTTCCACAATATCAACAAATGCCTGCACAATCAAGGAAACCATCTCTTGAGGATACACTCCATCTTTTTATGCAGAGTTCTCTCCAATTCCAAAAAGACACCCAACAAACCTTACTAGCCAACCAGCAAAGCTTACATGCAAATGCGCAATCCATTGCCAAGCTGGAAGTACAAATGGGTCAACTAGCTGCCACATTGAGTGAGAGAGAGAAGGGTAAGTTCCCTAGCCAACCTGTGGCTAATCCAAAGGGACAGTATGAGATTGGCTCTAATTCCAACCAAGGGCAATATCATGAGCAAGCCAAATCGATCATTACCCTTAGGTCAGGCAAACAGATTGACAACAAAATAGAGATACCTAGGGATGAATCAAATCAAGGTGAAGCGGAGAGACACACCAATGCATCCAAAGTCCAAAAACTCTCTGACTCTCCAAGAGCCGCTGACGTGCCCAAAGCACCCTTTCCTCAACGTCTGGCACCAATGAAGAAAAGAAACAACTTTGATGAAATCTTGGATGTGTTTAAAAAAGTGCAAGTCAACATCCCGTTGCTTGACGCTATCAAGCAAGTCCCTCCTTACGCTAAGTTTCTTAAAGATTTATGCACTCAAAAGCGTAAGCAGAATGTTCATAAGAAAGTCTTCCTTGCAGAGCAGCTTAGCTCCATGATTCAACATAACACTCCTCCTAAATTTAGGGATCCAGGAGCTCCCACCATTTCTTGCGGCATAAGAGATCATAAGATAGGGAAGGCATTGCTTGATTTAGGGGCGAGCGTCAATTTGTTACCATATTCGGTTTATGATCAGCTAGGACTTGGCGAGTTGAAACCGACTAAAATAACATTACAACTAGCTGATAGATCTGTCAAGGTGCCCCGTGGTGTTATTGAAGATGTGCTAATCCAGGTTGACAAATTTTATTTCCTCGTGGATTTCATAGTTATAGATACTCAGCCTGTTCAGAATCCTCATAGTCAGATCCCAGTCATTTTGGGTCGTCCATTTTTGGTCACATCTAATGCTATTATAAATTGCCGAAATGGAGTTATGAAGTTGTCCTTTGGTAACATGAATATTAAACTTAATGTTTTTAATGCAGGACAACAATCCGCAGATTTGGATGACATATTTGAAGTGGACATGATCGAGAGCCTTGTGCAGGACTCCTTCCGTACATCTTTTGAAGATCCTCTTGAGACCTGCTTAGCACAATCGGGCATGGATTTTGACATCGATAGTCCCATCCACGAAGTCAATGCACTGCTCGACTCTACTCCTATATTGGAGACTGAAAAATGGAGAGTGAAAGTGGAACCTCTTCATCCCTCTGAGACTCTTCCTGACAGCACAGTTTCTAACTCTGAGAAGGCAAAAGAGAACAGGTTGCTTAATGTTCTTCGAACATATAAGGCAACAATTGAACGGAAGATAGCAGAAATACAAGGAGTGTGCCCCATTGTATGTAAGGATCATGCTGCGGAAATGTCACGTAAAATGCAATGGAAGCATGATCCTAACATGAAAGAAGTTGTTCGAGCAGAAGTCCTTAACTTATTTGACGATAGTGTCAGTTACCTCATTGCAGATAGCACAGCTCATGGGAACTCACATCACTTGTCTGGGATTGGTTAACCACAGTGTTGAGGTAAGTTCTTTGGCGGACCCTGGTCTTAAAGAGTAATAAATTCATGGTCCGTTCTTGTCTGGCTGAAGACGTTAAACTTAGCGCTCCTGGGAGGCAACCCAGCGTTTCATTTTATTTCTTTTTCCTTGTTAGTTAGTTCAATGTTTGTGGGTAACATTACTGCAAACCCTCACGAGACTACAACTCGTCCACTAGGGGTAACCTAGGGGTTTAAAGGCTTGTTGCATACGCTAAATGCAATCGAGAGCACCTGCGAAAGTGGTATAGGTAGGATCTTCTTTTGTTTTTCCTTTTGTTATTTTTGCTTCTGTTAATTTCTCTCTTGTGCTAACTTGCTTTTATGATGAAATTTTTTGAGAAAGCTTCTTGATTCTCCATCAAGGTACCATCTTTCCATCACTCTTTTATTTTCACTGTCCCATGTGCATTGCATGCTTATTTCTTTTACATTGAGGACAATGTAGATTTTAGGTTGGGGGTGGGAGATTAGGGTACCTAATCAGTATTTTCTTGGTCTTGAGAAAAATTTGTGAAATTTTTAAAATTTTTTCTGGAATTTCTATTGAATTCAAAGTGATTTTGAAGGATAGCTGTGATTTTAACATTATAAGATATGTGATGTTGGTAACTTATGACTCTTGGATTCGGCCATCTACTTGATTTCACAGTCAATTTTGAATTGATAATCCATGATTAGAGATTGTAAACATTGATTGAGCCATGATTTCACATATCACATCTCGCTTACACATTAAGTTTTCAGTTCGATAACTGAATGATTAACTTGGTAAAAAGAAGAATTAAAAGGCTAAGTCACATAATCGTCATCATAGGTTTGCTCCTTATAGATGAAGATTCGATTCCTCATAATTGACAAAAAAAAAAAAAAAGTTAGGCGACAAGTTTTCACCATAGGTTTGCTCCCTATAGGTGAGAATTTGATTCCCGTCATTTGTGTTATTGCTCATAAATAAAAAAATCAAAGGATGATAAAATGAAAAGTTAATCTGTGAGATAAGTGTTGGTTTCAAGCTTGGCAACTTACCAAAGATATCATGAAATTGACAATTGGATCTCTTAATGATTGTACGTCGAGAATATACTATACACTCGTGGAACTCAATGTTTAGGAATGTTCAAATTAATGGATTAATATTTTAAACTTGATTATGAAATCTGCTGAGAGCTTGATTCCAAGAGAAAAATTCCACACACCAATCATGAATCTTAGAATTTTCACATCTCAAGCTATCTGTTCACAAGTCACTTGAGTTTACAGGAATTGTCTTTTATTTCTGAAATTATTTTTCGCATGTTTTGCTCGGGACTAGCAAAATGCTGGTTGGGGGTTGTGATGAGGGTCGAATATTGCATATTAGACCCCGACTATTACCTGATTTTACATATATGATAAAGTTTAATGCCATATTTTAATTGTGTTTTTATTACAGGATGAAATCAGGAGCGTGTATTGTAAAATGATGTTAAAAGCATGGATTTGACGCTCCGAAATTACCAGAGCAAGGGACAGACTCCAGAAAACCAAGATCAACGGAGTTACACGACAGGAATCCGAGAAAATCAAGCCGTTCACGTTAAAGAGACCCGAAATTGGTCCAGAATGCAAGATCACATGGTTCCCTCTATCTGATTGGCTCGAAACCTTATACATGGGATTAGGGACATTAATTAACCGTACATTTCACATTTCAGCCCTCGGATCACTATGGAAGTGCCCCAACTGACAAATCAGCCCATAAACCGTTGATTCTGGGCCCACCTGATATCTGGAACTGCCTCAATTTTAGTTCCAGCGGTTAAAATAGCCTGACAAAGAAGATGGACGGTGCGGATTTCTGAGAAACATCGCAGTGAGCCCTATATGTACAGCGTGTGTACATAGTGTACACACGCCTGTCATGCACCGGACCAGCCGTGCGGTCCAAGTCGCGCTGACCCGCAGCGGCTTCACAAAAAACGAAAACTGCCGTTTCCAGTTCTTGCATAACGAACGGACGCCGTCCGTTTGCGGAAGCTAGTGGGCCACCCTCAGGCCATGTACGGAAGATCTGACCCATCCATCTTGTAGAGGGCATCGAAGACAACAAACTCATGCTAATATTTTGTGCCCATGCGTGAACACGTGTGCGGTACAGGGGCCACAAGTGGACTCCTGTGCAACGTTAAAATTGATCCTGGTGTGATTGCTTCTCTGGACTGCATTAACGGACAACCAAAATCGTCCCTTCTTAACCGAAAATTCCTCCCCCATCCAATGAGCGGAGTGGATTTCTAAGATACCAAGTAAGTGGACCCCACCTACTCCCATTCAAAAAAATGGAAATTTCCGTTTTTCAGCGCTCGAACAGGGACTTGCGGTCCTTTGTTCTGGGATCCATCCGTTGTTCGAAGGTCTGATCTGGACCGTCCATTAGATCATAATGGCCCACATTACCATTGCCTAGGTGGCAAAATCAGATGAAAGCATAGATCAGTTCTTAACTGTCCAAACGCAGGCCAACGGCTAAGCAGAAAACTCTGTGGGCCACCACGAATCTGATTCAAAGTGGATCATGTTTGACCGAAATTTCACTCTGAATCCAAGGAACGGTTTGGATTTATCAAAATAATAACGGGTTGGGCCCCACCAAGGTAGCAGCGTAAGGCTTTTCGCAGTCCTGTTTAAACGTCCGGAAACCGACGGATTCTGGGGAGTTGCACGATCAGACCATTGATCAGATGGCTGATCCAAGCCGTCCATCATGTAAACCACCTCAAAACATCCCAGGGGACGTTGATTTCACGGACGACATACAAGGAAAATGAGTTTTTGGAAGTCCCGAATTCAGCTGCGTAAGGGAGTGCATTGCTGTTACTGCGGAAGCTTTTCAGCCAATTCCAGCTCTTTCCTTTTGAATGCGTAAGAGCTCTCCACCGTCCCGGGCAAGCATAAAAGGGAACCATCAGCTGAGGGAGGGGCATTCAACAATTGGAGGCAGAGGGAGGAGATCCAGCGCTAGAAAAAAGAAGGAAAGAAAGTAAGAAAGAGAGAAAGAGAAGAAAGAAAAAAAGAAGGAAAATGGATCTGTTATTTCAAACTTATGTTTTTATTTTCCTATCTAGATTTATGGATTTCTAAACTCTTTATCTAGGGCTGAGATGAAGCCCCTAATTCGAATAATCCTTGTTCTCATATGTTGATTTTACTTTAATCAGATTGGTTGTTTCTTTCTCTAGTGTGCTTGATTGGTTTAAATTCTATATTTCTCCATCTATGAACTTTTGAGTCTATGGATGGATGTGGTCTGGATGCTTATCTAGGTGCTTGTATCTGATCATGACCAGGTTCCTGTAGAGGAAGAAACAGGGTGCTTTACTGAACTGCATACTCCATATGCCTGATTTGGACATGGGATATGTTATTCATGGCATTGCTTAAAGGAATTAGACAATCTGTATGCCCGATTAAGGACACAGATTGTGCTTTTTCTAGATAAGTGGATCAATCTAATTTAAGGTGAATTAACAGACAAAACAAGGGTTAGGATAATTAGGGGTGGATTCGAAAGTCCTAGTGCTCTTTCTCTGATTAAATTTTCTTCCCTATTCTCAATAGTTATTTTCCATAAATTTGTGTTAGCAATTTGATCCTTTATTTGTTGAATTAGTTAAGGAGAATCGTGAATTTGAATTGTGACGACCAGTCCCTGTGGATTCGACCTCGATCTTACCGAGTTATTACTACATCACAACCCTACACTTGGGGAGTGAACAAATGGACAGAAGCACAGAAAGGTAAAACACTGATGATAGGATCACCGATGCCTGTATCACACCCGACAAGTTCGCTCATAACTATATCGCCCCGATCGATCAACAGCACGGGAAGCGCACAAAAGTCGAACGAGACTCTGATCTTTCCTCTCTTTATAAGCCCTGTTACGTCAACGTACTCTCGTCTTACCCCAACAACGGCCTCGACAAATAGTAAAGGAGCTGCGGTGTACATGACAGAGACGGGTCAAGAAAACAGGCCTACTACTGAAGAACGTGTTGATCAAATGGCAGAGGTGCAAAGAGCGCTAATGGACAAATGCCGGAACCTCAGAGAAGCTCTGGCAACTCTGGCGCATAACGTAGCCCAGATAGCTACTCCACCTATGATGGGAGCAACAAATGGACAGGAGATCCAACCTGAAGGTTCCCGTCCACAGGGGATAGGATCGTGAGGGTCCGTTCCAGTAACAAGAGCTATAACACAGGATGCCGTAAGGCAAGTCGTCGAAGAAGCAGTCAGAATAGAGAGAGAGCGCGCGAATACCGTCCGTTTCAGATACCGAACGCCGTACCCGAGAGAAGTAGAAGATGTCCCTTTTCTGGCTAATTTTAAGCATCCGGACTTTTAGAAGTTTAACGGAGAAGGGTCACCTGAAGAGCACTTGATGCACTTCTTACTAGCATGGGGAATTTCTCCACGATACCTCAATACTGCTTACGATTATTCGGATCATCATTGGCAAGTAAAGCTTTCCGATGGTATTCAAATTTAGCTTCAAGATCATACGCACATGGGAGGAAATGCAAGACGCTTTCATGTCAACTTCTTCTCGTCAGAGCGCGATGTTAGCATCACAGAATTAGCTTCAGTATGACAGCGAGAAGGAGAACCAGTCGAAAAGTTCATACATAGATGGAAAACACTGGGGGCATCGTGTAGACAGTTGCCGGAAGAAAAGGAACAGGTCAAGATGTGTTTGAACTCTATGAAAACAGGGATCGCGTTCGGACTCACCAGCGCCGATATCGGAACCTTTCACGATTTGGCTACCAAAGCCCATGCATTGGAATTAATGACTCGTAAGATGCCAGCATTTCATCATGAAACCGTCAGGAGGATACCTGGCAGAACGACCGTCAATACTATCGATCGGGATAAGAAATAACAAGATACTAGGGGCTCAAGAGACAAAAGATCGGAAGGAAAAGAAGGCTGGAATCAATCAAGGGATAGATATGGCGGAAAAAAGGCTTAGAATGCTCGATTCTCACGAAGGATTTGAATTCGATAAAGAAGACGTAGTTCCTATGATGCAGCAGTAGTTAAAAGCTGGCACCCTAGAATTACCAGAACCCAAGCGCCCTGAAGATGTGACGAAGACCCGGGAAAGAAACTTTTGCCGTTATCATCGCCTAGTGGGACATCTGACGGAGAATTGCTATACGTTGAAGTGCATCATACAGCGAATGATAAATAGGGGCAAAATAATAACCGGTGAAAGCAAAGAAAAGAAGAATAGGAGGGCGACATAAATGTATTTTCAGTCCAGGAAAAAGCTCGAGAAATAAAAGAGAAAGAAAATCGAAAGTCAATAAAGAATGCCGCAATGATTACGTTGCGATCAGGAAAGCAGGTAATAAGTCCAGTGAAGCAAAAAGCAAGAATTGCGAGGAAAGAAGTTACTAAAAGACGGAATAACGAGGATGGAAGTAGAAATGGGAACGGAGCAACGAAAGTGGCTTATGACGTAGTTAGCCACTTGAAAGGCATACCGGCACGTCTAAGCATTTATGATGCGCTCAAATTATCAGAAGAGTTTCGACAGAGTTTGATCCAAGCGCTATCTGATCACAATGTGAGAGAAGCTTTATTGACAGAAATGAAACATGAAAGACACAATGAACGGGTAAATTGTCTACCAGTAATCTCGTTCTCTGATGATGATTTAATTGGTGAAGCGGAACACAATAGACCACTAATGATAGAAGGATATGCTTGTAAAAAGAAGATAAAACGGATTATGATAGACAATGGGTCCGTAGTGAATCTTTTGCCACTCTCCATGATAAACAAATTGGGCTATTGTCGTTCTGATTTGCGCCCCAGCGGAATGATGATACAGGGGTTCAATCAAGATGGGCAACGCACGCTCGGTAAGATTACAGTGACATTGGAAGTGGGAGAATTAAGCACTATTGTTTTATGTCACGTTATAAATGCTGTGACAACATATAACCTTCTCTTAGGAAGGCCGTGGATACATCAGTACAGTATTGTACCCTCTACTCTACACCAATGCTTCAAATACTGTAAGGACGGAATGCAATGCAAGGTGATGGCTGACGCAAAACCATATACGGAAGATGAGTCTTTCTTCGCAGACGCCAGCTATTATAAAGGTTTCTCTTAAAAGGCGGGAAATGATGATGAAGAGAAAGTCTTAAAAGAAGTCCGAGTAAACAAAGCTAGAGAAGAAAGGGTGGAATCTTCCGAGACTGCAGAAGCAAGAAAGAAGTTCTATTTTGTACCCAAGCGTCTGAGACAATCGGGGCAGCCGCCGTTGACATTGTTATCGACAGAATAGTTCAAAATCTTATAGTCCAATTATACGATGCCCTTACCCAATATTGAAAGGTGTAAGCCATTTACAGCCGCTCTAGGAAGATTTCAAGTCAGGGCTCGTGCTAAATACCCTGAGCCAATAGAATTTCATGCTGCAGTAAAAGCAAAGGATAAGATCACAAACAATGCATATCACGGAGAGTTAAACCCGCAAAATTTGAAAAAGTACAGTGCAGTAAGCAAGAAAATCATGAGAAATGTGGGTTTTGATTATAACAAACCCACAGGACTGAATCATGGGAAAGGAATTCAAATCCCTCTTGGGGTTAATCAGGAAAAGCGGAGAAAATTCTAGGGTCTAGGAGCAGAGTCATCAGTGAATATGGTATCAGTAAATATGACTTCGGCCGCATAAATACCAGAACAAGATTCTAAGGTAGTCGAGTATCCTGAAACAGCTCCAAACACAAATTGAAGACGGGGGGCAACCGATAATAGATGGATTACGAGAAATAAATTTGGGAACAGCAGAAGAGTTGAGAAATACATTCATCAACGTCAACCTTTCTGAACAAGAATTCGAGAAATATGGCTAACTTCTCAAAGAAAAAAGACGTCTTCACCTGGACATATGAAGAGATGTCAGGACTGGAACCCTCCGTAGCGATGCATCGATTAAACATCTCCAAAGAAAAGAAAACAGTAAAGCAAGCACAAAGGTGATTCCACCATACCTAATTTCGTTAATCGAAGAGGAAGTAAACAAACTGATAAAGGTTGGGTTCATCAGGGAAGTTAAGTATCCCAAGTGGATATTAAAAATCGTTCATGTGAAGAAGAAGAATGGGCAGATCAGAGTATGTATTGACTTCAGAGATCTGAACGAAGCATGTCCAAAGGACGACTTTCCTCTTTCGATAACAGAGTTATTGATCGATAGTACTACTCAGTATGCTATTATGTCTTTTATGGACGGTTATCCAGGTTATAATTAAATCAGGATGGCGATCGAAGATGAGGAGGCAACGGCATTCAGAACACCACTCGGGATTTATTGTTACAAAGTTATGCCTTTCGGTCTTAAAAATGTCGGGGCAACATATCAGAGGGCGATGAAAAATATCTTTCAAGATATGATGCATAAACATGTTGAATGCTACGTTGACGACTTGGTGGTCAGGTCAGGAGATCATCAAGAACACCGTGAACATTTGGCATCAGTCTTTCGTCGACTTAGAAAGAAAAAATTAAAGATGAACCCAGCTAAATGTGCATTCGGAGTATCTTCGGACAAATTTCTCGGCTTCGTTATACGGCACAAAGGCATCGAGATCGATCCAGGAAAAATTAAGACTATTCAAAATATGCCACCACTGACAACGCTAAAGGAATTGAAAAGCTTACAAGGAAAACTGGCGTACATTCGCCGTTTCATTTCAAATCTCACAGGAAGGTGTCAGCCGTTTTCTCGACTAATGAAGAAAGATACAGAATTTATATGGGATCACGCCTGTCAGAATGTATTTGATTCAATAAAGGAATTACTGAAACAGCCGCCGGTGTTAACCGCTCCAGTGAGAGGTAAGCCTCTCAACTTATATACATCTGCAGCTGCAAATTCTTTGGGTGCTTTGTTGGCACAAGTAAATGTAGCCGGAAAGGAGACTGTTCTTTATTATCTAAGCCGAACATTGATAGGGGCAGAATGCAATTATTCCTCGATTGAGAAAGAATGTTTGGCGTTGATATTCGCTATGCAAAAGTTAAGACATTATTGTCTCTCCCACGATATAACTTTGATCTCAAGAGCAGATCCGATAAAATCTTGATGACCAGGCCAATGTTGTCGGGAAGATTAGCCAAATGGATGTTATTATTATCAGAATATACTATTTCGTATAGGCCGGCGAAAGCAGTAAAAGGGCAGGCTGTGGTAGATTTCCTCGCAGCACATCCTGTGGCAGAAAGTGAAGAAATTAATGATGACTTCCCGGACGAGCAGGTTATGTTGGCCGAATCCCAGGGCCCATGGCAAATGTATTTTGATGGTGCTGCTCGAATATCGGGAGCGGGGACAGGAGTGATATTCATTACTCCTCAAGGCGATCTGTTACCATACTCCTTCACATTGGGCACTACATGCACAAACAATGAGGCTGAATACAGAGCCCTCATTATCGGAATGGAAATAGCTCAGAAAAAGGAAATTTGACAACAGAATTCGAAGTAAGGAAACAAGAGCTCTTGCCTTATTGTCGGAAAGCACAATAGTTACTTGAACAATTTTGTCATGTGAAAATCAAACATATACCATGATCTGATAATGCAAAATCAGATGCTTTAGCCAGTTTAGCGGCGGCTCTGTCCTATACAAATCGAAGTCCTCTCCAGGTAACTATAAAAGAAAGAAGATTCTTGCCATCTGCAGAGGCTATCGAAGAAATCGTTGAAATGTTTCATATATCCTGTCTGAAAATAACGACAGATGATTGGCGTCAGCCTTTCGTCGATTATCTCAAATACAACATCTTGCCAGAAGATAGTGCGCAAAGGCAGCAGATTAAGCAGCGATTGGGCAAATTTGTCATATGTAGCGAAGTATTGTATAGAAAATCTTATAATGGAATGTTGTTACGATGCTTAGACAAATAAGAAGTAAATCAAATGCTGTGGGAAGCACATTTAGGAGAATGTGGAGCGCATCAAGCCGGCCGAAATTTATGCCATAGAGTGCATCGAATGAGTTATTACTGGCCTACCATGTTCAAAGATGCGATAGAATATGCGAAGCGGTGTCATGAATGTCAAATACATGGGGATGTAATACATGTCCCCCCGGAAGACTTACATCAGACCGTTGCTTCTTGGCCTTTCTCAACTTGGGGACTCGATGTGATTGGCCCTATAAATCCACCTTCGTCTAAAGGAAAACAATATATTTCGGCAGCGACAGACTATTTCTCCAAGTGGACCGAAGTAGTCGCCTTGCGCAATGTTAAAGAAAAGGATGTGATCAATTTCATCCGGCATGCCATAATATACCGTCATGGTATTCCAAAAAAGACCGTCACTGATAATGGCACCCCTTTTAAAAATAAAGGCATGGAAAAGCTGTGTCAGAAGTTCGGCATCCAACATTCGTTTTCAACACCTTACTATCCCCCGGCCAATCGGTTAGCAGAGGCGTTTAACAAAACGATTGTCAAAATAATAAAGAAAACGGTGACAGGCAATAAGCGCGATTGGGATGAAAAGTTACAGGAAGCATTATGGGCCTACAGGACTACTCATCGAACATCAACAGGGGCGACACCGTATTCATTAATCTATGGCATGGAGACAATCATCCCAATTGAAATACAGGTGGCATCGCTCAGAATAGTGGTACATCAGTCTATAACAGATGAGGAAAATGCAAAAATAAGGCTGAAAGAATTAGATCTGCTCGATGAGAAGCGTCTAGCAGCTCAGCAGCGGTTGCAGTCATATCAGGCCTTGATATCGGCAGCCTTTGATAAGCAAGTTAAATACCGCTCTTTCAAAAAAGGGGATATGGTGTTAATGCTGAAAAGACCTATAGTGGTCACACGCCGGACAGGGGGCAAGTTCGAGCCTAAATGGGACGGTCCATATGTGGTAAAAGAAGTATACTCCAATGGGGCATATAGAATCATAAATCAAGAGGGACAGGGTATCAGTATACCTGTCAACGCCCGCTTCATCAAAAGATACTACCCCTGAAGACAGACTTGTTAATTTTGACCCAGAATATTATCGGCATAATGATTCTGTATCAAAAGGGGGCAAGGAGGAATAAGATCATGTTATATGTCAACAAAAGAAGCTATAAAGAAAAATTCACGAGCATGTCAACTATGTTAGTAAGCATTAATTCTAATATATATATATATATATATATATATATATATATATATATATATATATATATATATATATATATATATGATTATTGTCATCATCAAATAAGTTTGACAAAGTCAATATCATCTTGAAGATTCTCTTGAAGATATTGATTCTCTTAAAGATATTGACAAGATTGATATATTGCCTTACAAGGCACGGATCCTCTTGAAGATATTATCAAAAACAAAGATGTATCAATCTCAGTTGGAAACATTTATTATGCTGGCAATGACAATGATCACAATTATTATTGTCTTACAAGGCACGTATCTTCTTAAAGATACTATCAAAAGCAAGGATATATCAAAGAGGCAGTCTAGCCAAGCCAAATCCAAAAGATCAAGCTCTTAAAAAAAAAAAAAAAAAAAAAGATCAAATCCTCAAAGGATCAAGCTCTCAAAGGATCAAGCTCTAAAAGGGCCGGCCAACTATACATAAGACCTATCAAGATCGCCATTCGGTCAGCGGCGAGGAGTCAGTGGCCCTAAAAGGCCCGCGAAGACCATCGTGCGCACCCATGCGGGCAGCTGACGAAGTCAAGGATTCAAAGCCTAAAAGGCCATAAATCCACGAAGACTAGTCACCGTAACTCCCATGCCGTCTGTATAGCTTTCCGGCAGCGCCACGGGGAACGAATGAAAGTGCCCTCCCATGAATGGGCTCGACCTTGCAGACGAAGAAAACAGGGGCCGCAGTGTGAGCTTTTAGGTCAACCATGCGTAAGACCCTCTAGATCTAGGGTTTGATTTCAGTAGTAACTCGTGAGGAAGGGATTAAGCCTACTCATTGATGGACTGACGATCCTAGATTTGATGCCCAAAGGTAACCTTGCGAGCCCTGTGAACTCTAGAGAGTTACCGTGGCCAACCCTGTGCGTAAAACCAACAGTTCACCACCCGGTAGCGTCAATGGGCCCCTCTAATGGACCGTGGCTGTGAGCTCAAGGCAGTGAAAAGTCCAAGAGAACTCTAGAGAGTTACAGAGACCATCACATAAGACCAACAAGTGCTCCACTACTCAAGAGCTTAAATTGTATGTGTGCGTGTACTCCACTACTCATGAGCTTAAACTGTGTGTGGCTAATTAAATTGAAACTTAGCACCGCCAATTTAATACTCACATAGAGAATCTCGCACTAACAAAGCATAAAAGGCTTGAAAATTATAAAGGATATAATGAAATTACTGTATGAAAATAGCATAAATGTCATCAATATGCAATATGGTAAATGCCATTGTAAATATCTCAAAATGCTAAATTACCCGTCCAAAAGCATGTAAACAAAGATTATATGTTAAAAAATCACATGTTTAAAGCTCTTTCGTAACCCCCTACTGCCTCTATATATTTGCGCAAATCCTCTTTTAATTGTGCCTGAGCTGCATCATGCTTGGATTTTTCTTCAAGAATAAGTTTCGCCTGATCAGGAACACCGGCTAGCTTGCTTTCCAAAGAAACAATCATTTCTCTACCTTGGAGTCATACAGATTTTTCTATATCAAGGGATTGAACATTCGCCCGCATCCTTTCTTCAACATCCTGAATGACTAAGTCTTGCTCATGGTTCTTTCTCTCCAGTTGAGAGATTTCTTCTTTCAGGGCTGCGATACGATCTCGGGTGGTCACTCTCTCATCAATATGAATCTTTAATTGATCTTGAAGAATCAGATATTCTTGCTCAAGTTTGGAGATAGATGAATCCGTCAGAGAGGCTTGTTCTTGAGATGCAGTCAGCTACTTCCTGTATTCTAAAATCTCAGGGGCAATTGTAGCATTTTCTATCGACGCCAATGAGATTACTGAATCGCGGAATTTAAGGAGTGAATCGCGCAAAGGAGATATGTTAATTCTAGCTATCTTGGTAGATCTTTCCAAAATTTCCATCGCAACATCCAAGTCTAACCATTGATAAAGGTTTCTAAAGATATGGGCTATCGTCAACAAAGAGTGTTTTACCATAAGCATCTTGTGAACAGGAACTTTTGCAAAAGATGATAGTTCAGATGTAGTGGCCATACAGTCAGAACTAGCCGCACCGCTGCAAGAAGAAGTTCCTATAGCAAAAAGAAGAAAGGCATTCAGATATATTATGAAATATGCGGTTCTAAGTAAAATAACTGGTACATGTATATACCTGTCGCTGGAATACGATTAACAGAAGGAGAAGCTCCTTGAGTTGCGGAAGGGCCGAGTCCCACCATATCAGCAAAAGATGGTGCTCTAGCTTCTGTACTAGAATCTTTGGTAGCTGGAGTTGGCAAGTCAGTAGTCTCTGTTGGAAATATAATTTCACGAGCTACCACTTTCTGTACCACTAACGGAATTATAGGAGCTCTTGGTGAGATTACTACAGGAGGATTCACTGAAGAGATCGCGCCAATCTCAGCGACCCGAGCACCTAAAAAAGGGAGACACAATAATTCCAAATAAATAATTGCTGTTAAATATGTAGATAAATATATGCACATGAAAGTTAAATCTCCTTTACCCGGTGAATATCCGTATTCACCATAATCTAAATGTTCTTCCTCGTCTTCCTCAGCTGCAGGAGATTTAGCTAGAATATTGATGCCAGAGAGAGCTTTAGAGGTTGCAGGAAGAGATTCCGTTTCAACCCCTTCTGTAATTGCTTCCTCTTCTCCGTCAATATTGATTCGCCTTCTTCAAAATCGTTATCTTTATCCTCACTGCTTTCACTGTCCTCGTCGTCTTCATACTGCGAAGAGGCAGTAGTCTCTGATGATGAAGTTGAACTCTCATCTCCCAAAATTTCTTCGTCAACTTCCTCAACGACAAGCTTTCCTTTACAAGAAGCAGCTCGGCTGCTCTCTGGTGCAGACTTTTGATTATAAGGGAGACGGATGCTTGTTTGATCCCCTCTGAGAGAATAGGAGATGATGCCTGTAAACTCGTTCTCGATCTAGTCATCGGGGAAGATGAGCTAGGACAAAGGGGTTGTGGAGGAGGTATAGGAGTATCATTAATTGGTTCTTCTTAAACCGCTACAGTCTCTGCAGGAATGGGGGAAGATGCACCTTCAACGTCGTCGCAGCCTGATGTGTAAAGTCCCGGTGAGATTGCTCAAATTCTCTCAAAACTCCATGAGCAAACCAGCCATCCAAAGTGTTAATAGCTTTATCTCACGGATAGGGTCTTGTAACGATATCTTCCTACAAATTTCTCCATGATGAGATGCATGACTCTTTTCTGGGATATAGCCAATTCCACTCTCTAAATTTCTGCCTTTCAGCCTAGGTGGATGGAGAAAAATGGAGGAATCCACTGGCAAGCACTTAGTGACCAAGTTTGACTGATGATCCCACCATCGCATCCAGCCATATGATGTACAGACTATGCGATTACAACCTGAAATTATGAAGGAAGATCCAACACAGCTATTCAGTAGCTGTTTTCATATCATGGCCCAGTTGAGAGGACCTTTTCCATAACAATGCATTTTTCGAGTAACTAGCCCGCAGTCTTGTGGTACAGTTTGGTCGTAACCGAATTGACGAGCGAAACGACTGGGGTAGTAAGGTTCCCTCCAAAACTCTGTCCCTTCTCGAAGGGGTAGGCTGCAAGAACGAATGGAAAAGAAGAAAGCTCTTTCCGCTGCAGTAAGTGTTTCTCGGTCCACCTTGTCTGTATCCTCGGTGTAACGATAAAAGCGGAATTGAAAGAAGTTTATTTGGTCGTCATCCCGAATTTTATTGGCAACCTAGTCATACGCTCTTTTGGCCATCGCTCTGTGTTGGAAGAACCAGAGTAGGAGATGGGAAGGATGAACATATGCTTACTCTGGGGCTTCGAAAGTCCAAGGAAAGTAGACCCCTAGCCACCCTGTGATATAATGCCAAGAGGTATGTACAGACGAGGCTCCGAGAATAGGATCCTTCACGTGGGTAGCTACCTCTCCAAGGGCTCTATAAATAGAGCATAATACTGGGGGAGCAAGGGAGTATCTATGGCCTTCTGCCAAAGCACCAGCTACAACGAAGACGGTGGGACGAACAACATCTACCCATTTAGAGCTGGGCAGTACAACTAAGCTTAGCCAATAGGCCAATAAAGCTGCAAGTTCTCTGAAAGAGCTATATTCCGGTCTTTCCTTCATCGTGTCTCGGAGCTTTATTAATTCCTTGGAGTGACAATCATGAAATCTTCAAAGATATATATATATATATATATATATATATATATATATATATATATATATATATATATATATATATATATAAGAGAAAGGGTAAAGATGCAGAAATTTCTAGATAGCAAGAGTATGAGGAGAAAAGTTGATTATCGGACTGATAAATACCTGAGGCCTCTGAAAAAATGTGCCAACCATTGCAAAGGGGGAATCTTGTGAAAACTGGAAAATTTACTCATCTCCTTGAACAGTTCGATAGTGGTTTCAGAGATCGAAGGTCTACAATCGGGAGAGGATACAAAGGCCAGTTCCCTATTGGTTGGAATAAATTCATCATAGAATTTACCTGTTATCGGGAGACCGGCTATGTGGTGAAGATTCGAAAGTGTTATGCTCATCTCACCGTAGGGTAAGTGGAAGGAGTTGGTTGTGGGCGACCAGTACTCGAGGAAACCTTTCAGTACAGTAGGTTCCCTTTAGAAGTATTTGGAAGTCACTTCTATAGCATCATAAAGGCCGATTTTTGCAAGTGTGTTTGTGTGCTTCAGTAAAATGGCTTCTGCCCAATCAGAATAATAACGTCGAGCAGTCAACAGGCCTCTAATGCGAAATTCTGCTTGTCTCCAGAGTTGTTCCCGATCTCGGAAACGTTGTCGGACTGTCTCATAAAAATGTGAAGGAAAGAGGTCGTGAGGGCTATGGAAAGGAACTAAGAAGATCATGGGATGAATTTCTCCTATTTTTTGTCGCGGCTTCTACGTTTGTACGACTCCCTCAAGGATCCGGGGTTCTCTTGTGGCCCACGATTTAGTATACATCAATCTTTCGCCATGAACGTAATCCTTGGATTCACAGTCAAGCATGGACTGATGGCGATAGACATTGATGGGAATTATCGTCATGCCTTCTGCATGAGGGTTGTCGAACTTCATAACGCCTTCAACAACTCGTACTGAATCCCATGAATTTTGAAGTCTTTTCTTCTTGTGTTCCTTAATCTTCTCTGCAAACTCTTTCGCCTTATTCCAGTGAGTTTTCTTTGAACGAGAGGCAGGAGGAGTGTCTTCACGAAGAGGTGGTCTTTCACTATCAGTAAGAATGTGAGCCGTAGTCTTTAACCACTGGTCCCAATCGTACTCTCTGTCGTGCTTCGGCGGACATTTGATATCTCCTAAAGATATGGATCTATGAATGAGAGATGGAAGAGATTTGATGCGGTCCGAAAAGTCAAAAGTGGGAAGAACAGGCTCTTTAAAATAAGGAGTTCTGGAGGTAGTCTTTGTTCGCTTAGCAGGTGGTTGATCGGAGGAAGGTTGATCAGAAGGAGGAGTCACAGGACGGGCTGTTTGTTTTATACAGGCCATAATGATGTAAGGAGTTAAGAAAAGAAGATAAATATCGGATTGAGAATAGAAGGAAGGTGAAAAATGGCTAAGTGTTGGAAAAGGTCAAAAGGAGAAAAATGGCTAAGTGTTGGAAGCTTCAAAAGAGAGAAAATTGGCTAAGTACGGGACACTATGTGCAGGTCCGTGCAAAGCATATGGGTTGCGCGGAAAGTGGCAGATTTTGAAGGAATTCGTGCAAACAGCGACGGTTTGCGTGGGATCGCACAAACAATATACTTTGCACGGAGGAGAATTGCAGAAACAAAGTTTCGTCAGAGCACCAAGGGTTCGTGGTCGAGTACGGTACTCGACCTAGCTTTGCGCGGGATCGCGCAAACCCTGCAGAAAAAGGGGGTGATTTGATCCTTTTTCTTTGATTTTCTGAAAAAAGCAAAGAACGGATCATGGGGGCATCTGTTGAGGCATAAAATAAGAGAAGAATTGAAGCAGGGAAAGATCAAGGCATTTAGGCAAAGGTTGGAAGAAAGGAATAAAAAATTATTTCTGTGAACACTTTGCGATGAACCACACAAAGTATACAGATTGCGCGGGACCGCACGAAGTATACCGATTGCGTGGGATCGCGCAAAGCATATCGTTTGCGCGTATCCACGCAAACCATATAACAGTAGTGTAAAAAAAAGGGTTACGAGTTTTGTCCCACATCGCCCAAGTCGAAGTTTTACGCCTGTAAAAATGCCTATAAATACCCCGCTCTCTCTCTAAAAAGGGGTTGGAAGATTCTGGAGTGAAAGAAGAACGAAGGAGAAGACCAAAGGTGCGGAGCATCGGGCTCCAGCAGATTGTGCGGACCTGCACAAACGAGCATTGGGCTCTTATAGTTTGCGCAGACCCGCGCAAACCATATGGTCTGCGTGGGACCCGCGCAAACCGACTGCCCTGCAGTCTATAACAGCAATGGGCTGTCATGCTGCTAAAATGGCCGGAGTCTTCAAATCTTCAAGTTTTTTCCATTCAAGAGAGAATGAAGAGTCACCGACGGAAAGTCGTATTTCTCCTAAGTCCCAGGAGATGACTGAAATAGCGCCGGAATGCTGCCAGAATCTCTATTCTTCTTGAAGACTGTTGATTCGTCAATTCCTCCTAAGTCCTAGGGGATGATTGGGATCATTGCCGTTATGCTGTCAAAATTTACATATTTAACTATGACATCTGAACTTATAATAAATTCTTTGTAATCTATCTTAGAATCAAGGGATATCTGAGGATGTAAATGAATTCAGAATCAATAAAATGCGATGATTGTCTTTATACTTTTCCATTGTTATGTCTGAATAAGATAGTTTCCCCAAACTAAATACATTTGTTTCCTTGTCGAAATAGATCCATAAATCCAATCAGACTGAAATCTTAACCTAGCATAGATCTATCGTCAGAGGACTTTCTCCAGACCGTACGCAGGTAATGGACCTCCATATGAGTCCCGTTGGGCCGAAACAAATGCCTTTTGGCTATAACCTAAGTATATCATGGCCCTGGGGCCATTGACATCAGTTCTGGGCTTATAAGTAACCCTTAACCCACCCCTCTCTCTTTCCATACGAATTCTCTAACCCTAGGAGAGACAAGAGAGAAAAGAGGAGGAAAGAGTGAGGAGAAGAGTGAGAGAGAGGGAGATCGTTGTTAGGATTCGATCCCACCACTCCACGTGTCGAATCATCCTACCTGTAACGCTACACTGGCGAATCCAAATTCACTTTTAGGTAAGAAATCCTAAGCCTAATCTGTTTTAGGGATTCAAATAGAGGAACTGGTAAAATAGCTAACCTATTTCATTGATTTAAGCAGCCGTTGTGCCGTTGACAAAGGCGTAGTGTCGAATTGAGTTCGATTCGAGTTTACCGACGAAAGGTGCGAACTATAAACATTTAGGTTATGGTTTTCAAGGCTTTCAATGTTAGTTAATGATTTATTACTAACTTGATTGCTTTCACATGTGCTTAGATGCGACATTTTTCGTATATTACACTTACATATAAACTATGCTGATATTTAATGCATTCCATGTGTTTGTTGAAATGTTTGAATGAATATGAAAATTATTATCTGTGCTTACCATGATTTTTGATTGAGAATATATGATTGTTGTACGTGTGGTAAGTCCTTTGGGAAAGGATTTGCTATAATACCTGTTATAACTACCTTATTACATATATGTTGAAATCTGTAGGCTAAGTGTTTGATAGAATGCCTGAATGAGAAAATGCTTATTGAACTATATTTAATGAGGGTATTGAGGTGGGAATCTCAATTACCTTATCTATAGTTGCAGTTTCCTTTATGTAACTTATCTTACTACTACATGCTGTATGGATGAATTGCCTATGTATGACAATATATGTGTTATGTGTTTCTGAAAATGCTCAAATGATATTTATAGTTGAATTGATAGTTATATGTTATTTTGACTATCATACATGAATGCCTGTTGTATTTGAGTATTATTGGGATTACTATGTTGTCCATGCAATCGGTAACAATTCCTGTTAGAATGGTCGAATTAGTCTTGTCACATTTGATCGTTTGGTGAATCCGAGTTGTACGGCGATCGTCGACAGTGGTACCATGTCGATAAATTCAGCGTATGCTCGTACCAGCTGAACTTGTCTACTAAACCGATTGGCTTATTGTGTGTTTACCATGTATGGACGCTACTGCTAAAATCTAAGGTACCACTTACCAATGTAAAACCCACTTCAACTTTGGTACCATGATCCCCTAAGACTCATGAGCCGGGCATGTTGGTATGGGACACCGTGGTCGAGCTGTTGGCCTACATTGGGGTGACAATCCTCCCCGTAGTGACCAGTGAGCAACTCAAACTCGTGATCCGAATAAGGTGGTATGGGACATTGTATTTGAGCTGTCGGCCTATGCCAAGGTGACGAGCCTTTCCCGTAGTGACCTCGAGTATAAACGAGGCCTACCCTGGCGCAGCCTAGTTGTGGTCTCCAGTTGAGTTGGTGATGAGCCTTCAAAAATATATTGTCAGTTGGTAGAGCGTCAATGGAGTAACCTCGAGTATAAAATAGGCCTACACCGAGGTGTTGAGCTTCTTCGTAGTGACCTGAACTTGCCTGTCCACTGCTTTTAAATCAGGGGTGACGTTGCCCTATAACTTGCCTATCGTATGTGACTAACTCGGATTGACGACCCTAGATGGATCATTGTTTTGGTAAGTGATATAAAGGGAGGTACCTTAACTTCACAAACATGTTGTATGAATGAGTCCAATTAAGAACTTGGCTAATCACGCACATGTACCGCATTTGCATGTGCCTTTGGCGTTGGTGTTGAGCACAGAGGAAGGGGTGCTTACCGCGATCGTGAGATGACGTCGCTGAGGGAGTATAGGCGAGGGCATGCATCATTAACTCATATCATCCTTGCATAAACTATAGTACATAGGATTGTTTGTTGTATTGCTTTATCATTACTGCTTGACTAAATTGATAACATATTAACCTTTGCCTTATAGCTCCACTGAGTTGATCACTCACTCCCACTCTGGGACAATGTTTTGAAACACCAACTAGGCCTTGTTGTAGTCCTAGGTGATGACGAGGCTTATGTGATGGAGCCTGACTTCTATGATGACGAGAAGGAGTTCTCCTACATATAGCTATCAGGGTCTATGTAGCCATGTATTCGACAGGGTTGGGATGCTAGTAGTATGATGTGTATGATGATTATGATACACAGGGATGAGAGTATGATATTATTTTTTTTTTGTTGTTGGAACACTACATGTATTTATTTTCATTTTCATTTTCCATTTTGGGAGTATACATGTATATATTTAACCTAGTAACATGTTCACACTCTGGAGACCTACAAAAAGGTATATGTTATATATATATCTATCACAGTCTTTCGCTTGCTTAAATTTAATCATCTCTGGAGTATGATATGCTGACTTAGCTTAATCTCATTCATGTTTAAGGTGCTAATATAGACAACATTTAATCATCATTATCTATGTTGCATAAGTGATGCGTTGGAGCTCGGGAGTTGGGCTCCTGCTCGACCCCCGATTTTCAGGGCGTTATAAGTTGGTATCAAAGCATGATTTGGATTAAAATGGACCTGGGTTATGGTCACACGATGCACACTGACGTATTTTGACTTAGGAGGGTGCTATAAAACGTAAAAACAGTCATAGGATGCCCAGTTTCACCAAACGAAGAAAGCGACAGAAATTGACCATTGAAACCAACCCCGTAGGCCTCTGTGATCATGTGAGATTACCCCAAATCCATTCTAGGCCGTCAATCAACGGGATTAGATGAAGATTTAAGGCATTTCACACTCAAAGAACCTGAAAAGCATGAATATACGCAGGATGGGACCCGAAAACACCTCAAACGGACTCGGGGGCCCAAACGACGTAAATCGGAGGGATTCGAGGTGAGTCCTGCGCACATCCGGTGTCCCGAGGGGAGGGGGATAGCATCGCCGGTTTGGGGAGGCATCCCCCCACTCTCCAGTGACCAGAGATGGCATCCCTGAATCGGGGATGCATCCCCGATTTTGGACAGCGGGTCTGTCGGGCCGACGAGTGTAAATGGCTGTGAGGCCCACGAAATTGTATGGGACCCCTTATATTACCCCTATTTGCTTCTTTCCTTTCCTTCACTTCTACCCTCCCAAGCTTTCCAGATCTCTCTAAACCTCACATTCCTCTCTCAAATCTCCCTCCATTTTACTATCTTCTCCATTCTCTTCACTACATATTCTCTTTCCCTCATCCTCCTCAAAACCCTATATTCTACTATTTCCATTTTCCCTATTTCTTACTCATTTGGGCACAAAGTCCATAGCTTTGTGTCTCATCTTTCAAAAAGCCTCTAAATCCACCTTTATTATAAGGCTATTTGGTTTCCATGACTCTTTTTGAACTTGTGACTGACATTTTCTCTCTCTCCACAATTCTTTCCCTCATAGGAAAGAAGAGAGCTCCTACGGATGAAGTCAGGCCTAGCCGCCCTACCCGCTCAAGGTGGCAGAAAGGCGCTGGAGCAAGCTCAAGTGACGATCGGGAGATAAGGACGAAGCGGGACATCGATCCCTAACTTCCTCTCGAAAGGGCTCTACTGGCGAATATGGCACATGGAAGATTTCAAGGTCGTAGGGTCCTCTTTGAAGCACATGTGGACGGAGAAACTATTTAGGCTTTATCCAGTGATGGATCTCTTGTTGGATGCTGGGTGGGGTCACATATTTGAGGGCAAATCTCGTGCGAATATGAGCACTGTCTAAGCCTTTTACGCCCATATTTGAGGGCAAATCTCGTGCGAATAAGAGCCTTGCTGAGATTTGTGTTTTCCCTACATCCATGTGGGAATCACCGTATGAATGGATTGGATGGCATATAAATATCAGGTTGGGCCGTAGGAACGTTTCAATGGTGGCCATTTCTAACATGTGGCCGACACGAGATTTAGATTTGCCTCAATTTTGGACTCATTCCCTGACATGAGCAGATGAAATTGATAGATGGAATGGACCTCATATGTACATTGGGCCCCATTGGGCTTTGGGTTACATGAGCTACTGAAAATCCGGTGTCCCTTGTTTTGGCCCACGACCCAATCTAATTATATATAGATCCAGTTCCAGTCTAGTCGTATATCATCTAATTAAGACATATGAAATGCTTACATGGGCTTTCAATCTTTGCATATGGGCACTAATTGGGTGATCAAGGCCATGGTTCTGTTGCTCCCAACAGTGGATGGACTGTCCCTTAAAAGTCTAGCCTGAATGACGATCCATGATCACGTGAATGGACAATGGCTGGAAAACTTCTAAAGGTTGGAAAATCTAAAAGGGGGTGATCAGATCAAAAGTCTGGATCACTTAACCAAGACCTCACATGTCACTGGTCTTATCAAGAGCAGATTCTACATTTGCATTGGGAAAGTACCAAGAAACCACTATGGAAACTCATGCTAGAAAGAAAATTCATAAGCAGGTGTGGAATCATTAAACTAGACCAGTTATGTGCTAGGATTAATGTTGGTTTTCCATTGTGCAAAAGTTAGTGGTGAGTCTTCGACCCTGCATATGGGGTGGTTTATGACAATTGAAACAGTCTCAATTACTGACCCAACTGTGGATCGAGCGTCAATGAAAAATTGCACTATCCTGGACTCACTTGTATTAGGAAACTTGAGGGTGACTCCTCCAGTCACATCCCAAGTCACCCCTTGAAAATCCCAAATCTCGTATAGCCCACACAAGGTTTAGATATGCCTCAATTTTGGGCCCGTTCCTGCGTGAACCAGTGAAACTGATAAATGGAATGGACCTCAAATATACATTGGGCCCCAAAGAGCTTTCTGACGCTGGGGAGGACAGGTTGAGGTGAAGCACCGTCTTACTCATGGGATAACTATTCTGAATCTATGGAACTTCTCTGGACTTCTCACAGAGATACCTCAAATCCACAAGGAAAATAAGAAAATAAAATAATTTATAGAAATTAGTTATAAATTGATTGATGATTAAAATGAGGTTACAACCTTCTTAAATAATGACATGAAACCTAGGAAGAAGTTTCTAAATTAAACTTCAACTAAAACTCCTAGAAATTGTGAATTACTATAAATGGTAAACTTACTATTTATAGACGGTCGTGATTCCTACTAGATATCACGGTTTTTGGCCAAAAATAGTAAGTGTCCTATTTGGTTCAACCATTCTATTCTCCTACTTATTCTAAGTACTTTTTATGTTGGACACAACTCCTAAAGCCCAACGGATGAAGAGTTATAATCAAACTAAAACATACTATAAATAGTAAAAATGGAAATAAAACAAAAATTCGACCGTCGATTTGATGGATTCTCGCAAATTCAATGTGGGAAACCCAACATAATAGGTTGGGTGCCTAAAGTAGCTCGTCCTACCCCAAAATCGTATATGACATGATGTGTAACTCATTCCAGTTTGCAAGATATGTCGGTTTTAAGGTTCTGACGGTCCAGATCACTTCCACCTCTAATCGGGCCTTTTCTGGTCCATCTTGGCCATGAAATTGTACGCGACCCACTATACATCTTTGGGTTACATAAACTACTGAAAATCCCATGTGCCTTGTTTTGGACCCAAGATGCAACTTAATTGCATATGGATTCAGTTCTAGTAAGGTCATATATCATCCAAGCGTAACACACAAAATGCTTACATGGGCTTTCAATTTTTACAAGTGGGCACTGGTTCAATGACCAAGACCATGCATGATTCTATTTCTCTCAATTGTGAATGGACAGTCCCTTAAAAATCCAGCTCGAATGAAGATCCATCACATGAATGGGCAATGGATGGAAAACTTCTAAAGGTTGAGATATCCAAGTGGGATGATCAGATCAATAGTCGGGATTACCAAACCATGACTTCACATGCAACTAATCTTATCAAGCGTAGACCCTACATTTGCATTGGAAAAGTATCAAGAAATCACACTAGACATTCATAAGCAAATACAAAATATTTAGACTGGTCCAATTATGTGTTAGATTTTGTTGATTTATGTCTTAAATTATCCTAAAATCAATAGGCCCGTCGATGATAATTCGATGCCATTATAAAAATACGAAATTTCTCATGTTAGTTGCTAGACACTTTAGGTGTCCTGCTCGATGCCATCGAATATTGTTCAATGCCATCAAAGGCCTGCTTGATGCCATCGAAAAAAAAAATTGAAAAATCCATATTTAGTCATTATAATGTTTTAGTGCTTAGTTCGATGACATCGAAGGGGTTCGATGCCATCGACAGTCTGTCCATGCCATTGAAGTCTCATCAAAGTAGTCATCGAACAATCACTCAGAATTACACAGAGTAGCATATGCAGGATTTGTTTCCTATTTCGATTGTGATTCTCATAAATGAAATAACGGTGAAGACCGCTTTAGTTGAAGTAGGAATATGCCAATATGTTCAAGAGGGGGGTGAATATGAGTTTTTAAAGTTTTTATGGTTTATTTAAAATCCTATTACACTAATCCTAACAACATGTATATATTAGGATTACTCAACAGTAACTCTACTGCCTTCCAAGTCTGGTAGAGGATCCAATCACAAACTATTTAAGAAGTGAACAATATGCAAACTACTTTATGATGGATATGACTGTGTATGTGTGTAAGGTGTGATCTCAGATATTTAGATATGAAAATATTAAAGTAAATCACATAAACAAAAGAATAGCAATCTTAAACATAGTCATTTTTATAGTGGTTTGACTACTTATCTATTCCACTCCCAGTAATCGCACTCAACCCTTGAGTGTACCGAATTTCACTAAGGAGGTTTCACAGCGGTTCACCTCAAACCTAAGGTTTTAAATCAGGTTCACCTTCAGCCTTTACAACCTACACTGAGGCTGACTGTTTACGCTCTCAGGAGTAAGGGTCAACACAATGCACTCACTTTTAGGCACACTGACCAAGGATCTTCCATAAGACCTTAACAGATGTTTCACTCGGATCACCTCGAACCTAAGGTTTTAGACAGGTTCACCTTCAACCAGAAGTTTATGCTCTCCACAAAGCAAGAGTCAACATTATGTACCCACCACGTACACTCCCGCCAGAGGCCTCCTACGAGGGTTTGCAAGGGTGAGAAACACCTAAGACCTAATCCTAAAAAGGAATGATCGCAAGTGTCCTCTGGATTCTAATAACTTACAAATAAGTGGATGAGTCTCATTCAGCGCGTTGACGAAGATCTCCTCCTTCTTGATGAAGGATCTTTGGCTTCCTTGATCCGCAACCTGATGATGTGCTAATGGGAGGCTTCGGGTTGAGTCAAAGTCAAAACGGAATCCTACTCTATAAAAAGTTTTCCTATAAGGAAGATAGAGTTATTCCGATTATGCATTCAAGGCATCCTAGCTTAATGATTTACCATTAAGGTAGTAGATGGAGGATCCTTGAATGTGAAAGTTCATTCCCCAATCCACTCTATTGAATATCAATGATGAGGGTGGATTGGAGGATGAACTTCCTTAAGAGAAAGTGCTTTGGGTATATGATCTAAGGTAAAACACTCAAAAGCACTCTCTTCTTTCTCTACCAGCAATAATAGACAAGTCCTCTTTATATAGGCAAAAGGTTCCAACGGATATCAAACGGTCACATTTATGGCAGAGTTCGATATCATCGAGCGTATACTCTCGATTGCATCGACTTTCCGCTCGATGATACAAACTCAAATGTCATACTCTTTTGAAACCTCTTACCAGCTGGTCAATGGAATCGAAACACTAGTCGATGTCATCGGATTTCGAACTCCGATACCATCGATTAGTGTTGATTCATCGACACTTGAAAAATGAGAGAGACTTGCTATAAAATATTTCAGGTTTTCGAGAATGATCGAGGGACCTTCGAGATCATCGGAATTTGAATGTCGATAATATCGATACAGTGTCGATGCATCGATAAATCCAAGAGATTTCTGTTTAAGCTTGCTAGACAGTTTCTGTCCCTGTTCGATGTCATTGAAACCATACCGATATCATCGATATTTGAATATCAATTCTATCGAGTGACCCTCGATCATAGATAAACCATCCTGAAATATTTTGTTGAAAAACTTGGCGCCCAAGAACGATATCATCGAGGGCCTTCTGATATCATCGAGATTTGAATTTCGATGGTATCGAGGAGGCTTCGATATATCAATGCATATATGATATTCTTAAGGAAAAATAGGGGCGCCAGAGATCTGGCTGTTGATATTATCGAGTCACCTTCGATGGACTCGAGATTTGAATATCGATGATATCAATAGTATATCGATGTATCGATAATTCCGTCCAAATGAGTATGTGGTTACTGAACGTATTTTATCCTCATACAGATAATATCGTTTAGGTATCGAGGACATCGACAGTGCAGGTCGATCATATCGAGATGTGTATCGATAAAATCGACAAAGCAAGAAAACTTAAAGAATTTTCCTATTTTGAAAAAAGTTTTCTTAACTTATAAACCCTATGATGTTCTAATTTGTTTTAAGGGTTTTATATACCTAGAGTTTTGGGACATGGGATGTAATGCTTAGATTTACCTGTGGCGAGCTTGCACACATCCGGTTGAGGCAGACGCTTTGAATTTATCTTCCTATGAGGCTCTGCAGTCTAGTTGACTCAACACTCACGTTAATTGACAAACCATGGCACTTTCAATCTCCCCCTTTGTCAATTACATGACAAAATACCAAAACACCCTAGAATAGTATCTAGACAAACACATCCTAAATTGTGTGTACATGCATTTTACACAATTTTACAATTTCTAGTGAAGACATGTACACAACCTAGTATCTGCTCCCCCTGACTTCAAACTCCCCTTATCGTGGTGCAACTGCTCCCCCTAACACCTACAAACCATTCAAGCAGATATACAATTTTTCGTTCAGGGTGTTTAAACTGTTCTCCCCCTTTTTGTCAGTCATTGACAAAGATATATCAATTGATATTGACTGAAGTTAAAGTAACATGGGAAAATCGTCATTCAGAGGAATATGCATATAACAGATAGATGTAAAATGTGTAACAGTTGATTAATAGACATCATTTGCAGTAAGTATATATGCATAGCAGATTAGATAGAGCAGTGATATAGCAGATAAATAATCAGTAAAAACATCACATGCATTCCACATCAGATAAACCAGGGGATCTATGAGACATAACTATGACAGTAGATATGAGAATTACATTAGCCATATACAAAAATATCCAGATATCCAAAACACATACTGCTACAAACAACAGTAGATTAACGGTTATCCCAAAAAAAATCACTAAGCCCATTTAAGAGCACCCAGAAATACATCAGTATTTAGCCCAACCGTGGGCATATAAAACCAAAACAGAATGTCAACCTTTGCAAGTTAGAGAGCTATCACATACACCCATGAGAACATAGAACATCCAAAAAGATACTAATGTTCATATATGGAAATAAGAGCGAAGTGTATGTGATAGCATTCAGAAACCAGTGCTTATGAAGCCGAGGAAGATAGCGCCGTACATCCCGACGACAGGTGAACAGCTCAACCAACTGTTGTACTGTCTGCTACACCCCTTAAACCATCCATTCCAAAATGGTAAGTCTCTTGTGCACTGAATGGACATCCCTCTGAATTGCCCCAATCCTGTCCAGTTTGAATCGTTTGGCATACCCGGGCGTCGAAGTTGACACTGTTGGATCAGGTCTAAAAGGTTCATCTCCGGCCGTCTCAGTCCATTCGGTTGGATCGATACCAACATCTCCTTCTTCTTAAGTACCTTCGTTTAGGTCCTCAGGGTACTTGTGGAACTTCAAGTCCATTTTGTGAATGTTGTTTTTGTTGAAGATTTGGAGAGGAAGAACCGGATCAGTGGTTGTTGGGAAGCCGATGGCATTGTATACCATGTTGATAATCCAGGGATAGGGTAGATGGAGGTCCTTAGATGTATGAACGGCATTAACCAACTGATAGATAAGAAGAGTTGGAAGACAGATCCTTATCCCTTTGGCGATTGAGTACACTAGCATGGTCATAAAACCGGTGAGATCGGACTGGTTGGTACTTCTAGGATATATATTCGTAGTGAAGATACCATGCACAAGTCGAAATCTTGGTTCCATGTACCTAGATTTCAACGCATTCCCTTGATACCAAGAATGTCCCTACCATGACAGAGGTATTTAGTTACCATGGACTGAATTTCAACATTTTCGAGGTTCATTTCAGGGAGACCCTCTGGTGCCATTGTTAGTCCAAGGATATTTGTCATTGTAGCAGGTGTGATCAGCATATCATCACCACCCAGAGAGACCATAATCGAATGAGGATCAGACAAAGGAGAGTGACACACGGCAAGGAAGTTGCGCGTACGTTCGAGTTGGCATGGCCCACCGAAATCTAAAACAGGCAACTAATCGATTCTAGCAAACAGGGATTCGAGATTGTATGGTTTTAGACAATCCCTGTCTACCTTTCTCTCGTAGATGAGTTTCCTACCTGTGTATTTTGGTGGGTGTGAAGTTATTCCAGCCAGAGGCAGTGCTAGTGTTTCAGACTGGGACCCACTATGCCTCGTGCATTACCTTGTGGGGGTCCCACGTTCTGAGGCCCTTGTACTTCTTCTTGAAGTGACCATTTTTTTGTCGAGTGGACCTTGATGACTCACCCAGACCAAATGTCTTGCCTTTGTCCTTACCCAAAACGACAGATTTTGGAAGAACGGACAAACTTCCTCTTTTAAAGAAACTGAAAGTGCCCGACCAAAAGACAAAATAGACTCTGAAATGGAAGGGGTGGAAGGATAATACCAGTTCTCGAGGAGCTTTCGGGACCCACGATGTGCTTTCGGCCAAGGATTTGAGCAAAAAGAAAACGGAAGGCCTTTTTCAGAAATAAAATAAAAATTTTCTGCTCGACCGCCCTTTATTGGGCGGCAGTCTTTGATATCATCGATTAGTGTTCCGATGATATCAATGTAACTCCCCCGATGTTATCGAGGCCATCTTCGATATCATTCTCGATCATATGACTTTTTATATTCCAAAGAGGCATCGATGAGATCGATCCTTGATCGATTAATCAAGAATGACTTATCGAGGGATATATCGAAGCTGAATATTTTTCTTTTTCAGCATATAGACGACCCTTCAAGTATACTCTTAGTATTTCAATGAATCAATAGTATACTTTAGCAAAATTATGCACAATTACTGTACATATCAAAATTATAAACATTCGAATGTTTTTACAAAAGATGGAGGTGAGGCACCTCAGATATATCATTTGAAGCTTAGCAAAATTTGCATCATTTCAGCAAATATCCAGACCTAGATGCATGACCTGGACTTGTTCATTTCATATTTTGACATTTTAGGCATAGGAATCAGCCCTATCTTTGCCTTTGATGACATATCAGTGGTTATTTGTGCGAAAACCCTTCATAACTGTTTTTCCTGATAGGTCTAAGATTTCGCATTCGTCTTTGTTGAATGTAGCTACTTGCTTATTATCACAGATTTGAGATATGCTGAGTAGATTATGTGTCAATTCTTTTATGCAGAAAGCATTCTCATTTTTTAGCAAATTAATTCCTCTTATGACTCATTGTCCAATTACTTTGGCGATGGTTCCGTCTCCGTAGGTGACTATCCCATTATAAAGATCTGTATAGTTTGAAAGAAGGGATTTGTCGCCTATGACATGTCTTGAGCAACCACTGTCACCACTTAGTATTCTTGCCTGTCAAAAGATTTGTGTGAGTAGCAAGGCAATTTTTCTTTTCTTTAATTACCCATTTTATAACAAAATTTTTTGTTGTGGTAGTTTTAGCTTTCTCATTTGATTCACCCACTTGCTTTAATGGTTCATTCATCCTGTTAGTTCTTGTATTTCTTTTGGCAGCACCAGATTTTTCTATTTGTGTTCCATATTAAGTTTTTGCTTTAGCTTGTTCATATCCTAAGCCATTTTTGTCTTTTTCAAATGTTCCCATACCTAAAAGTCTTTCTAACTTCTCACCATTTAGGAAAACTTACAGTTTAGCTTGGCAATTCTTCTGGACTCTTCTAGATCAAACAAGAGTGTATGATTTTCATTTTGAATGACCATATTTTTGTCTTTTAATTGCTCAACCTATTTATTTAGTTTTTCGGACTCGGTTTTAAGGAAGGAGTTAATTCTCTTGAGTCTATCATTATCTGAGTGACATTACTGTAAATCATTGATTAGATGTGTATTAATTTATAGAATTTTATCCAAATCTTTTTGTAGCAATTCTTTTTGTTCTTAGATATTCCAAGTCTTTTAACCACTTTGATGCTATGGATATAAAGTTGATTGTAAGCATCTTGTAGCTTCTTTTATTCTTCCTCTTCTTCTTTTTCTGTTTCTCATTATCTGACGAAAATGATTCAGCGACTTGTTGTACCTTCTCGTTCTCAGATTTGCTGGGAATGATTGGAGTAGTGTAGACCATAAGAATTTTCAAGGATTTCTGGTCTCCATCACTCTCTGAGTCACTAAATTCTGAGTTTCACTCTTCTGTATCATCCCATGTAGCAACCATAGCCTTGCCCTTAGTTTTTCTGTTTGGGCATTCAGTAGATAGATGTCCATAGTTCTAACAGGCACAACATTGTGGTTCTTTGGTCTTTTTACCAAACTTGCCTGTAGAAGGTCTGTTGTCCATCTTCTTTCCTCTAGTAGGACGGCCACGATTCTTTTGAAAGAATTTCCTGAATCTTTGTGCCAGCAAAGCCACTTCCTCATCTTCATCATCTTTCTCACTTCCACTATCCTCGTTTGTTGTTTTCTTTGAAGTTTTTTGGACAGTTATTTTGGATTTAGGGGTTTGTTGGAAGTGTAGTTCAAAAGTTTATAGGGAACCTACTAGTTTTTCTACTTTTATTTCATCAATATTCCTACACTCTTCAATAGTTGTTACTTCGGGATTAAATCGTTCCGACAGTGATCTCGGTATTTTCTTACAGATTTTAGGAACCGAAACCTTTTCTCTCAATCCACCCATGGAGTTGCAAATGATATTCAACTTTGTGAAAAACTCCATAAAGGTCTCATGCTCTTCCATTCTGAGACTTTCGAACTGTGAAGTCAGGAGTTGAAGTTTAGATCTCTTTACAGTGCTTGTGCCTTCATGAGTTGTTTCCAATAGATCTCATGCTTCTTTGGATGTCTCACACATACTTATTTGATTGAAAATATCTTGGGACACGGCACAGTAGATGACGTTCATAGCTTTAACTTCTGCAGTCTGTCTTTATCAAACATCGTCAACTTTTCTTTGAGTTTGGGTTTTGTGATGGTTGTGCCACTGTCAAGTACAATTTGTTCAGTTGGTGGCACATATCCACCTTCAACTATATCCCAAACATCGTGATCTAAAGATCTCATAAAGTAGTGCATCCTAACCTTCCAGTATGCATAATTTGATCCATCAAATACTGGAGGTCTAGTGATTGATGAGCCCTCTCCTTTGGCCATATTCCCAACTTCAGTCAAGATCACTCTCTAGGCGATGAAGACCTTAAAGAGAGACCTGCTCTGATACTAATTGAAATAACGGTGAAGAATGCTTTAGTTGAAGTAGGAATATGCCAATATGTTCTAGGGGGGGTGAATAAGACTTTTTAAAGTTTTATGGTTTATTTAAAATCCTATTACACTAATCCTCACAACATGCATATATTAGGATTACTCAACGGTAACTCTAATGGATTCCAAGCCCGGTAGAGGATCCAATCACAAACTATTTAAGAAGTGAATAATATGCAAACTAGTTTATGATTTATATGACTGTGTATGTGTGTGAGGTGTGATCTCAGATATTTAGATATGAAAATATTAAAGTAAATCACACAAACAGAAGAATAGTAATCTCAAACACAATCATTTTTATAGTGGTTCGACTACTTGTCTACTCCACTCCCGGTAACCACACTCAACCCTTGAGTGTACCGGATTTCACTAGGGAGGTTTCACAGCGGTTCACCTCAAACCTAAGCTTTTAAATCAGGTTCATCTTCAACCTTTACAACCTACACTGAGGCTGACTGTTTATACTCTCATGAGTAAGGGTCAACACAACGCACCCACTTTTAGGCACACTGGCCAAGGATCTTCCATAAGACCCTAGTGGAGGTTTCACTTGGATCACCTCGAACCTAAGGTTTTAGACAGGTTCACCTTCAACCGGAAGTTTATGCTCTCTACAGAGTAAGGGTCAACACTACATACCCACCACGTACACTCCCGTCGGAGGCCTCCTACGAGGGTTTGCAAGGGTGAGAAACACCTAAGACCCAATCCTAAAAAGGAATGATCACAAGTGTCCTCTGGACTCTAATAACTTACAAATAAGTGGATGAGCCCCATTTAGCGCGTTGACGAAGATCTCCTCCTTGCTGATGAAGAATCTTCGGCTTCCTTAATCTGCAACCAGATGATGTACCATTGTGAGGCTTCGGGTTGGGTCAAGGTCAAAACAGAATCCTACTCTATAAAAAATTTTCCTATAAGGAGGATAGAGTGATTCTGATTATGCATTCAAGGCATCCCAGCTTAATAATTTGCCATTAAGGTAGTAGTTGGAGGATCCTTGAATGTGGAAGTTCATTCCCCAATCCACTCTGTTGAATATCAATGATGAGGGTAGATTGGAGGATGAACTTCCTTAAGAGAAAGGGCTTTGGGTATATAATCTAAGGTAAAACACTCAAAAGCACTCTCTTCTTTCTCTACCAGCAATAATAGACAAGTCCTCTTTAAATAGGCAAAAGGTTCCGACGGATATAAAACGGTAACATTTATGACAGAGTTCGATATCATCGAGCGTATACTCTCGATTGCATCGACTTGCCGCTCGATGACACAAACTCAAATGTCATATGCTTTTGAAACCTCTTGCCAGCTGGTCAATAAAATCGAAACACTAGTTGATGTCATCGAATTTCAAACTCCCATATCATCGAGACTAGTGTCGATTCATCGACACTTGAAATATGAGAGAGACTTGCTATAAAATATTTCAGGTTTTCAAGAATGATCGAGGGACCTTCGAGATCATCGAAATTTGAATGTCGATGATATCGATACGGTGTCGATGCATCGATAAATCCAAGAGATTTCCATTTAAGATTGCTGGACAGTTTCTGTCCCTGTTCGATACCATCGAAACCATACCGATATCATCAATATTTGAATATCAATTCTATCGAGTGACCCCCGATCATAGATAGACCATCCTGAAATCTTTTGCTGGAAAACTTGGCGCCTAAGACCGATATCATCGAGGGCCTTCCGATATCATCGAGATTTGAATTTCGATGGTATCGAGGAGGCTTCGATATATTGATGCATATATGATATTCTTAAGGAAAAAAAGGGGCGTCGGAGATCTGCCTGTCGATATTATCGAGTTACCTTCGATGAACTCGAGATTTAAATATCGATGATATCGCTAATATATCAATGTATCGATAATTCCATCCAGATGAGTATGTGGTTGCTGGACATATTTTGTCCTCATATTGATGATATCGTTTAGGTATCAAGGACATCGACAGCGAAGGTTAATCATATCGAGATGTGTTCGATAAAATCGACAAAGCAAAAAAACTTAGAGAATTTTCCTATTTTGAAAAAAGTTTTCTTAACTTATATACCCTATGATGTTTTAGTTTGTTTTAAGGGTTTTATATAGCTAGTGTTTTGGGACATGGGATGTGAGGCTTAGATTTACATGTGGCAAGCTTTCACACATCCGATTGAAGCAGATGCTTTGAATTGATATTCCCATGAGCCTCTGTAGTCTAGCTGACTCAACACTCACGCTAATTGACAAACCAGGGCACTTTCAATAGAAGCTATATATAAGGGTGTAATCGAGAATAGGGGGTATCTCAGAGCTTTTTCATTTCTAAGATTTTCAAGGGCTTGTAAAGAGATATTTGAGGCTTGTTCGAATCGGGTACGTAGAAGCCTAGTTGACTGAGTCTAGAGTGAGTCTTATATATATATATATATATATAGACCGAGTCGTAAGACAACTCAACCCACAATCCAGATGAGTCAAGTTGATTAGGCCAAGTTTACAGCTATGGCTTATAGATGATACACCGTCACTGAGAAATTGCATATATGTATTCCAAATTAAACTGCCCAAATTACGAGTTTAAGTTTAGATGTATCTTGAACAAAAACTATGCTTATTTGATTATATGCCTATCGGATTCTTAGATTGTGGACATGATGTAAAACATGTCACAGATACTTTCCTAGCAAGGTTGGGCCAAAAGAAGGTGGACCGTAAATTGACCGTAACTTTTGATCCGAGTATCGTTACGGGGCGCACAACCTATCAATCTTTACTGAAATGGGCCATCCGAGGTGAACTGGCCCACAAATGGGTCGCGTTTGTCCGTTCCGTTAGAAAACGCATGCTTTCAGCACAAAAATGAATTTTTAGGAAAAAAATTACTATTTTTAATAATTCCGAATTTTTTAGTATTCTTCTATTTTTAGAGTTTTAGATTTTTTTCCCATTTTAGAAATAACTTTTAATTATACTAGAACCCTTCTAGAGAAAGTTTATTTGAAATTTTTATTTTTAGAAATTAGGCTTTAGAAGAGTTTTATTAGAATTAGGATTTTTATTAGAGTTAGAATTTTGCTATTTTTAGTAATTACAAATTTTAGTTTATTTTTTCTTTATTAATGGTGTAAGGAGACACATTAAACAATTATCAATCATTCATCAATCAATTACGAATTTCTTTAGAATTTTATTTCTATTTTTATTACTTTTTCCTAGTGGATTCGAGAAGTCTCTGTAAGGAGTACAAAGAAGCTCTGTGGATTCGGAGTAGTTATCCTTGAGGAAGATGGTGATTGACCTCATCACATTCATCCAGGCATCAATTGGTATCAGAGTGATGACTCCTCTCGGGCCGATGGCAAACAACGAAGGTATGAACAACAATCCCATGGAGAGTGCAATAGGGAATTTACCTTTAACGGCAGCAGCTTTCGAAGCGGTGTAGTGAGAGAATCGACAAGCCATGCAAGGGCTGCAGGCTTCCATCGATCACTTGGCGGATCGTTTGACGGAGACCCTAGGGCAGCTCCGTGTTCATGGTGGTGATCCACCACTAGCAATTGTTGGAATTCGTAATCATACTGATCGTAGGGTGATGTTATCAGTGAACCACAGGATCACTCCTGAGAAGGTGGGATCCAACGACATGAATCCACAACATCCTAGACGAGGCATTGATCAGATAGATCGAATGGATCAAGAATTCAAGATTAAGGTTGATCTTCCAAGATTTAATGGTCAACTCTACTTCAAGGACTTCCTCGATTGGTTGCTTAAAGTCGAACGTTTCTTCAACTAAATGAACATCGTGGAAGAAAAGAAAGTTAAACTCGTGGCCTATAAGTTGACAGGCAGAGCTTCAGATTGGTGGGAACAACTTCAACTTGAGCGGGCGAGACAGATGAAGGCATCAATCTGCACGTGGTCACGGATGAAGCAGTTATTGTACATGCGACTCCTCTCCCGAAATTACAATCAGGTATTATTCCAACAAAACTAAAATTATTACCAAGATAACCGATCAATAAAAGGTTATGCAGAAAAATCATATTATTTGTCCATGAGAAACCACCTCATCGAAATGGAATCGCGACAGGCCATAGGATTCATCAGTGACAAACATATGGCCCCTATGGGAACGGAGAACCAACCCAAGACTTCTAAAGTGGAGGGACAATATCTCATAACTAAACGGGCCTTTGCTAAA
The DNA here is from genome assembly GCA_021015155.1 of Magnolia officinalis. Classification (NCBI taxonomy): domain Eukaryota; kingdom Viridiplantae; phylum Streptophyta; class Magnoliopsida; order Magnoliales; family Magnoliaceae; genus Magnolia; species Magnolia officinalis. The sequence continues at coordinate 65,504,581 of JAJHSJ010000008.1, forward strand.
CAATCTAAAGAAATGAGATATATATATCCATTAGTTGAAAAGAAAAAAAATGTGGAGCTTGTGAATATCCTAGAGGATTTTGAACCGGTATTGCAGGAGTTCAAGGCGGTTGTGCTTGATGAACTCCCTAATAAATTGCCTCCCATACGAGATATACAAAATCACATTGATCCCGTCTCAGGGGTAAGTCTACCTAATTGCCCACATTATAAGAAAGAATATGAGATCTTAAAGGAAGAAGTGAAGGAACTAATCGATATTAGTCAAGTCAAGAAAAGTATGAGTACATGTATTGTGTCAGCTCACGAGTTTAATGTCAAGTACAAGAAAATGGCTAATAAACATCGATCTCTTGAGTAACTCGAGGATGATTTTTTATTTAAGTGGAGGGGTCTGATGTAGAACATGTCACAGATACTTTCCTAGCAAGGTTGGACCAAAAGAAGGTGGAACGTAAATTGACCGTAACTTTTGATCCGGGTTCGTTACGGGGTGCACAACCTATCGATCTTTACTGAAACAGGACATCTGAGGTGAACTAACCCACTAGTGGGTCACATTTGTCCGTTTCGTCAGAAAATGCGCGCTTTCAGCTCAAAAACGAATTTTTAGGAAAAAATTACTATTTTTAGTAATTCCAAATTTTATAATATTCTTCTATTTTTAGAGTTTTAGATTTTTTTTTCCTTTTTAGAAATAACTTTTAATTATACTAGAACTCTTCTAGAGAAAGTTTATTTGAAATTTTTATTTTTAGAAATTTGGCTTTAGAAAGTTTCATTAGAATTAGGATTTTTATTAGAGTTAGAATTTTGCTATTTTTGGTAATTACGAATTTTAGTTTATTTTTTCTTTATTAATGGTGTAAGGAGACACATTAGACAACTATCAATCATTCATCAATCAATTATGAATTTCTTTAGAATTTTATTTCTATTTTTATTGCTTTTTCCTCATGGATTCGAGAAGTCTCTGTGACAAGTCCAGAGAAGCTTCGTGGATACGGAGTAGTTATCCTTGAGGAAGACATTGATCGACCTCATCACGTTCATCACTACATCATGATAGTTATTAGACGTTCAAATATGAAAATATCCAACTGTCATATCTCAACAAACAAGTATTCACCAATCAGCAGTTAGGATTGTCCAACAATCTCACTTTGGGAGTTTTAATAACAATGAGTTTCACAATTTAGTTGGTCTAATTTGGGTAAATGTATGGGGACTTTCCAAGCTTGTGTTGCTACATACTGCCGAAGTATTAAATAACTCCCCTTAATCTAAATGTTAAAGGTGTGCTTCTGTGGGGCCCACTGTATTGTATGTGTGGAATCCAGATCGTGTTTAGGTGCGCCACCTCATGTTCACTGTGCAGCAAAAAAATCCATCAATCTAAAACTCAGGTGGGCCACACCATAAGGAACAAAAGCAAATGACACCTAAAACATCTAAATTCACTTGGTGTGGTCTACCTGAGTTATGAAATGGCCTTATTTTTAGTGTGTTCCTTCATTAGGGGGCGTAGCTAATTAATGGATTGGATGGATAATAAAGAGGACACAGCCTTGCAGAAAATTGCACGCTAGCCTGGGAAATCTTCAAAGATATCAACAGAAAAGTCGAGGGCGATAATATCATGATTAAACTCGATATGGAGAAGGCATATAATAGACTGAATTAGGACTTCCTGTCTAAAGTTCTCACCAGACTTGGATTCAACAATAATTGGATCCAACTGTTGCGCAATTGCTCGTCCAATTGCTAGTTTTCGGTCCTCATCAACAATGAAGCATGGGGGTTCTTCAAATCTTCGAGAAGCCTCCACCAGGGAGACCCCATTTCACCAGGCCTATTCATCTTAGCAGCGGAAGCTCTCAGCCGAGGGTTTGGCCAACTCATTTTGAGTGGCCAATGCCAGCCGTTCAAGACCTGCAGGAACTACCTGGTGATCTCACATCTTTCGTTTGTTGATGATACAATTTTGTTCGCTAACGGATGCAACATCTCCCTCAGGGAAATAGTTGGCTTCCTCAAAAATTACGAAATGGCATCAGCTCAACGCGTAAATGCCTAGAAGAGCTTCTTCATCATGTCAGCAAACCAATTGGAAGCACGGCTAAGATCGACCTCTGATATCTTTGTAACGCCCTGAAAATCGGGGGTCGAGCATAAACTCAACTCCCGAGTTCCAACGCATCACTTATGCAACAAAATGAATGATGATTGAATGTTGTCGGTATTAGTGTAGTGAACATGAGTGAGATTAAGCCAAAACAGCATATCATACTCCAGAAACAAGTGAATTAGCAAGCGGAAGACTGTGATAGATAAATAAAATATATATAATGTGATGAGTCTCTAGAGTGTGATAATATAACCAGGTTAAATAATTACAAGTACAATTCTAAAATATACCAAATGTGTAAGGTCCTCTAGTCAACATCCCTGTAACCCTGTCGATCAAGACACGACTCACATGAAGCCGCCAGAATACAACAAATACGAGCAAACATCATTGTCATTGAAAAGGTTCGGCTCTACCTCAGGAGTAGCGTCGCCATCTGCAATCAGACAAAGTCTGGTGGGTGTTCGGAACACCGTCCCGTAACGTGGGAGTGAGTGATCAGCTCAGTGGAACAGTAAAGCATAGGTTAACATGTTATCAATTCAGTCAAGCAGTAATGATAAAGCAATACAATCAAATACTCCTATCTACTCTTATTAATGCAAGTATAAAATGCAGTCATGATGCATGCCCTCACCACATACTCCCTCGTGCAACACCATCTTATGTTCGTGGCATGCTTGCATTCCTCAGTGCTCCACATCTTCCAAGCACATGCAATACGATGATGAGCATGATTACCGAGTTGTTATTAGTCCATTTCAAACAGCAGGATTGGGAAACTAAGGTACCTCCCTTGTATCATTCCCAAACATGATCCATTCTAGGGTCGTCAGTCCTAGTCAATCTCATACGATGGTGTGTTTCTAAGTCGCTACAAAGACTGTCAGGGCTGTTACACACATTTGTTACACCACTCCCCCATCACCTTTTTAACGGTTCATCACTAAATTGATACAGGCCTAGTTCATACTCTATTCACCACGGCAAAACTCGTCGCCTCGCCGTAAATTCAGAGTATGCTCGAGGTCACTACAAATGGCTCGTCACCAATCAGTGTAGGCCGACAGCTCGAATATAGTGTCTCATGCCACCATAATCGGCTCACGAGTCTGGTTGCTTAATGGACACTACGGGGAGGTAAGTGGTCCCAGCGTAGACCGACAGCTCGACCACAGTGTCTCATACCACCATGCCCGGCTCATGAGTCTTAGCGGATCGAGGTACCATGGTTAACGGAATTTCACTGGAAAGTTTGGTACCCTAGGTTCAAGCAGCAGCATCCAAACATGGTGAACATACATTAGACAGATCAGGTTACTTGACGAGCTCGGCTAGCTCGAGCGCACAACAAGTTGAACGATATGAAGTGCATAAGCACTTCGTGTGGCCAACCACTATCGCCAACCGAAGTACGACTCGGGTTCATCGAACACATCTCACGTGGCAAATGAATCTCAGCCACGAATTCAATCCCGTTACCGATTGCCTAGACTATAATCATAGCCCCAAACACAATCAATTCATGACCAGAAGCATGTAGAGTAAAGCAGAATAAACAAAGTAATTCAAGCATGTTGACAAACATGTCATAAAACATGTAATAAAGCACAATATAAACAAGAAATACAAACACCTATATTTCATAAGTAAGCGGTTAAATTAAACAAGCAACATAGAGGAGATCATATACATCTCTAAGGTAGCTGAGAATCCTATCTCAACACCCTTAGGCATTACAATTTAGTAACTACTACTAATTTAGACATTTCAACAAACACTTTAAACTACATACATCAACATACATGATGTATGTTGATCACATAGGTATAAGGCCAAATCCTTTCACTAGGGAGTTGCCCCAATTATAACACGTGCACCCACGATGGATAGTCATGGCAAGCAGGAATCTAAGTTCCATGTTCATTCAGTCATTTCCACAAACACTTGGGCTACACGGTTTAACATATATAGTGTATATTGGCTGTGGCGTGATTTAGGGCAAATCCTTTCGTCAAAGGGGTGTCGCCTATACAACAATCATGTATCCAAGACAATCAGTCATGGCGAGTACAAATACAAATTCTATATTCATTCGGTCATTTTCACAAACACTTAGAATACACTATTTCAACATACATAGTGTATATTAGCAAAACATGTAGTAGGGCGAGTCCTTTCGCCAAACAAGTATTTTACACATATATAATATGTTCATACAACAAATAATCATGGCAAATACATTTCCAAAATTTATACGTATACGGTACTTTCTACAAATACCTAGAATATGTAAAATTCCATATTCCACGTCTTTAATCGAAACGGAAAATAGACAACACTTTGTACATGTATAATTGAATGCACATCATGAATCTATCATTATCCGACATTGAAAGTGTTAAAAACCATAACCTATACACCTAAAGTCCGTACCTTTCATCGTAGAATCATAACGAATCAAATAGGTTTGCTAAGCTTCCGTATTCGGCAGTTTGGTAACCTATAGAATGAAATAGGTTAGCTATTTCATAACCTACAACCATCACAACCCCAAAACAGATTAGGGTTAGGATTTCTTACCTAGAAATGTCGCCAGAATCGCCGGAAAAGTGATGAGAATGGAGTGGTGAAGCTTGGATACGGCAGGGAAGAACGACAGGAAGAATCTCCCACATCTCCCACACTTTCTCTCTCTTTTCTCTCTCTTTTCCTAGGGTTTTTCTCAAATTCGTATGGCTGAATGAGAGAGGGTTTTAAGGTCCTTATATAACCTAAAAAGTCTCCAAAATAGACTCCAGGTCAAGGTATACTTAAATTATAACCAAAGCGGGTCAGTTCCAGCTCAATGGAGGACTTCTGGCGGGGGCCCCTGAGCCAAAGGTAGGACTTAAGCCCACTAACACTGGATCTAGGTACCATTAAGTTTTCGTTCCAGTAAGGTTCTTAGATCACGCGTGGCGGACTAGTTTCAGTTCAACGGTCAGCGGATCTCGATCGGAGATTCCGAGTACATGGATATGTTTGGGAAAATATCCCTGATCTGAGGGTGTAATTTGGTCTGATTCTGTCGGTCTGGTTGCTTAATACTGATCCGCAAGTGACATGTGCCAGATTTATTTATTTTGAATTTAATTTAGAATTATTTTCATATTTCTCACACTCCCCGCTCTAAGCTCAAGCGAATAGCCCTGGGACACTATCTGGATTTGATTTTCGAGATGGTTGTCAAGCCCAGTAAGGTGGTACTAATTCCTTAACTTCGTGTTAATCGGACTTCCGACGTGCAATCCAGATGTGATACGGAGTTTCAATGTGCTCCCGAGAGCAACTGGGTAATGAGATTGATCCGAGATTTTAGGGTAATGTAGCGTCAATGATTCTATAAGTTTTGGGTCTTACAGATCGTATTTAAAGTGATTGGTGTTAATTTCATAGGTACTCTAGTTTAACACTGGCTAATTCTAGCATAATTTCTAAAGGATTTAGTCCTGTATGATTTCTGTTTGAGGTGGTACCTGGGCCTTTGTAGTTTGTATATAAAGTGATCCAAGTTATAATACTTAACTAGTTTGAGATAGTGTATAGGGTGAAAGTACTTAGAAAAAATTGAAAGAACAAGGTGGTGAAGGGTGGGATTTGTAAAGGAAATGGGTTCAAAAGAGGTTTTCGACTGTGGGATTGAGTTCTGACAAGGTAATAAGGTGTTAGGATCGACCCATTGCCTAAGAACTTCTAATTCCAGGTTGGCAAAAATCCGGGATGTTACAATCTTGGGCTTCAGTCATCGCTCCTCTCCCTTCACATACTTGGGCCTCCCCATATTTTATGGCAAACCTCGGCGGGCCTACTTTTTGCTGCTTCTGGACAAAACAAACAGTGAAATATCCAATTGAAAAGGTAGAATCCTTACGCCACAGAAGTCCCTGCAAGTATGCTGAAGGACCTCCAAAGATCCTTTGCAGATTTCCTTTGGGGTGGGAGGGGACCAAAGAAAGGTGTCATTAGCGCAGCTGGTGAGTGATAGCGCTCTCAAAACAGAAGGAGGGCTAGGTGTCAAAAGCCTCACATTAGTCATGAAGGCTTTCCATCTTAAAATGGCCTAGACGATTCATCACAGAGGAAAGAACTGTTGTTGGGAAATTATTCAGAACCAAATACGCGGCAGACATTTAGGGCCAAAGCATTGGACCATCGGCAACTTTAGCCTCCCCACTCTGGAAGCGAATTCACAAATTGACCTCGCTGCTGTCTCCCCACTCTCGATGGTTGGTTGATAAGGGTGATTGCAGCTTTTGGAAGACCAAATGGACAGGGCTAGGCTCCCTCCTCGATTGGTCGCTCCATCCCATCACTGCGCATCTACAAGACGCTAGTGTCAAAGACCTGATCGGATCTTCTGGCTATCGTTCCCTCATGTCGTTGCATCCCTTACTACCCTAGTTCATCATGGACCACATCAATGAGGAGGGAATCTATACATCCCTATCGAACGACAAATGCATCTAGATGGCCTCTACATTTGGGGAATTCTTAATCCGAATAGCTTCCCAACTCCTCAGAAATCAAGCCAAAAAGAAGGCCTGGTTGAGATTGGCATGCTAAGCTCCATCCCAAACCCTCCATGCTGGTCTAGAAGATTATCCACAAGGCCATCCCTATAGATGACAGAATGCAAAGCAAGGGGATCCCATTCACATCCAAGTGCAACTTTTGCCCCGCTCTAACAACACCTCAGACTGAATCCATTAACCACTTGTTCCTCTTCTGGTCTAAGGCCAGAGTGGTATGGGCCCACTACACTAGGGCCCTGGGCATGGGTAGACCGTACCCTACCTCTGTTGTAGGCATGTTGACTTTCTAATGGACCGTGGCCACCTCGTCCCCTAAGAAATGGCCCATTGTGGGCCTTTTCCCCTCCTTCATCTTCTAGGAACTCTGAAGGGCCAGGAACATGGACGATTATGATACTCCAATCCCCGTCATTTTGTCCAACATTCAACGTTGGATCAAGCAACTGGGCCCTCTCCTCCCTCCCCCCAACCCCACCAATCGCCTTGCTTTAGCAGCCCACATAGCTCTAGGCATGACCGTTCGCCCCTTGCGGCCCCCCACTGCTCAAATTGTCAGATGGACCACGCTACAAATTGGCTGCATCAAGCTAAATGTCGATGGATCAGCGCTGGGAAACCTGGGCACCTCGGGAGGGGGGGCCTACCTAGAGATGTGGCAGGGAAAACCCTCTTCATGTTCTCTCACTACTATGGATTCGGGTCCAGTACTCGTGTCGAAATTCAAGCTATCCTGGATGGGCTCAACCTGTGCGCAAACCGCGGTTTCAACAAAGTGAAGGTCGCCAGTGATTCTCTGTTGGTTATCTCAGCCCTCGCCCTTGGCAGATGCTTATCCTGGACCATGTGGTATTGGTTGACCCGGATCAAGGCTCTTGCCCGCTCGATCGAGGTCTGCTTCTTGCACTATCCCAGAGAAGCTAACTACCAATCAATGAATTGGTGCGTCTGGGGAGTGCGGGGCTGGAGGATCATTTCTTCCAGGATGCAGATGTCTTCCCTGCCAAGACAGAACCAGGCTAGGCAGCATTCGTATCGCCTAACCCGCGTTAGCTTTTCTGGTTTCCTTGTTGATCTTGCAATAGGATGGCCCATATACTGGGTTCATCCCGAATCTCAAGCTATACATACCTTTTGCGATGGAATATGATAAATGGTTCGTTAAAAAAAATGGCCTTGCACATAGTTTAGAAGTTTCTAGGGTGAGCATCTCTCTCACTAGTGCTCCCTGTTGTTCCGTGTAGACATGTGGCCCACCTTACTTTTAGTGTGTTTAAACTCATTTTAGGCACACCGACGTGGACCTGTAAGAGGTCACCACATGTCATCACGAGTTTGGTACTGACAGAATACTACTCGCATACGATGACATCCTTTGCCGCTTTCTCTTCAATGATGTCTTCTGTTATTAATGTAGTGGCACAAAATCGTATGCATGCCTTCAAGGAATTAAGCATTGAATGTCACATACTCCTAAGGTGTAATCGAGGTAACTGTAAGTGCCTTGGTTTTTCAATAATGTGTGTTTATGTATCTTTATGTCAGTTGGGCCCCATCGAAATCCGAATACTTGAAGACATGCAACATCAAGGCATCAAGATTTAGGTAAATTAAGGTGCCTTGGTGAGCCTAGCCCTAAATCCCTTTAGTTTCAAAACAACCTACCTCTTGTTTTATCATCCCAAGCCTTAGGACTTAGTTTGAATAAGTTCAGCAAGGCTTACAAAGGTTTGGAACTTCTAATGGTTAGATACCAAATCAGTAGAAATCAGAGGCCTGTCGATTGAATCAACTATTTTATCAATTCGAGTCAATCTAATTGAAATATCCTATCGATTCGATCAAACATGTCCAAAAGTGTCTAGCGAGCAAAACATCATAAACCAGGACCTGTCGATCGAATCGACGGTTCCATCGATTCGAGTCGATCGAATCGACAAAGCTGTTAATTTGACCGATGACTTCCATTTTCTATTCGTGGGCACACTTTTCTATAAATCGGGCACGCAGACCTTTTTTTTTTACTTAAAAAAAAAAAAAAAAAAAAAAAAAAAAAAAAAAGAGAGAACTTTCTATTGCTAAAAACTGTGTATACAGAGGAGAGGGCACCCGGGCTAACAAAACGCGCCCGAGCCCAGGGAAACCAAAACAAACACCTTCGGGAGGGCCCTAGAAATATGCAGGGCCCACCTATCGTATGGAAAGGGAACAACCTGACAAAACAAAGGAAAATAAAACTATAAAACACGAAGAGATCCTAAACCTATCCTATCAAGCACCAGCTCCCCACGGGTGAGAAAAGGGAGACAAGAAGCTTCGTCAAACGATCTAGATTGCTGGTTAGAACTAGCCCAACGGGCGAGGCTGTCAGCAACCCTGTTAGCTTCTCTCGAGGAGTGATTGATGGTGATACAACCCGCCGAGCTAAGCGAAGCAAAATGGTTCTTCCAGTAGTAAGCGCTCCAGGGAGCATCTACCATGCTGTTAAACATGTCCACTACAACGCGAGAGTCACTCTCTACATCCACTGAGCGGAGCCCTTTACACTTGCAAATGAGAAGGTCATGAATAACGGCTTTTGTTTCAGCGAGAAAGCTCGATCCTTGCTCGTAAGCTTTGCAGAAAGCGAATAAGAACTCACCCTTATCCCCACGGCAAACCCCTCCACCACCTGTAGGACCAGGATTGCCCTTAGAAGACCCATCTACGTTTAGCTTCACTCTCCCCTGATTCGGCCTAGACCACCTCACGAAAGACAGAGATTTCTGATGGGGAGAGTCCTTAGGGAGGTGAAGATCCAGCAAGGCATCCCTATCTGTCTGAGTTTTACTCACTGGAAGAGGGAACGCTGATGAAAGATGAAAATACCAAGCTCGGACTTGGAGGATGGCCTGCTGGGCAAAGGACCTAACCCCTTCAAAGCGGAGGGCGTTCCTAGATTTCCATATCTCCCAGAGGATGAGGGCTGGAGCCAGTCCTCTTAGGACGCCCAAGGGCAAAGAGGCGTTAGCCAAGGCCCACCATTGAGAGGCTCTCCCGCTGACAGATTGAAGAGGCAGTAAAGAAACTAAAAGAATGGAGGTGAGGTGGCTCCAAATGGCTGAGGCTAGCTCCCCTTCAGCAAAGAGATGATCAAGGGATTCCTCGTTGGAGCTTGGAGGCATGCAGCAATCGCAGGAGGAAGCCATGTGGACCCCCTTCTTTTTAACATTTAAGTCGACTGGGATGGCATTGTTAAGAATTTTCCAAACAAAAGTAGCGATTTTTGGAGGAAGGTGGGGGTGCCACATCCACTTGGCCCAAGAACGATTTCGGCCCTGACCACGGAAGAGTTGCCAAGCTGATTTAATGGTGAAGTTCCCAGACCTCTCTCTGGCCCAAACTGCTGTATCTTTACCCCGATTAAGCTTTAGACCTTCCGCAATAATGTGAAGGCGCACAGAGTCAGGAGGAAAGGCCGGCAGCTGCGTTCTTAGGCCCTCAGGCCCAATAACGTCCTTAATCTTCAGATGATGGTAAGAAAGAGGAATGAAATCCAGTGTCCGTGCTTTTAGAGGGCCCAACCCCATCCAGTTTTCCTCCCAAAAATTGTTGTTTCCATCCCCCAGAAGTAAGCGGGAGTTGGCGAAAGAAGGTCACGAAGCTTCAAAATCTTCTTCCACGACGGGGAGTCTGACTGGTGATGAATGGAGGTGATTCAGGCCTCATTAATGCCATACTTGGAGCGCATGAAAGACCCCCATAAGATACTTTCCTGGCCGAAGAATATGGTCCACGCCCTTTTCAGTCTAAGGGCAGCCGAGACGTCCTTCAAGGCTCTAATACCGATCCCTCCCTCATTGGTTGGGGATGAGATTTTCCTCCAACATATCCAATGAAGGTTTTTCTTTCCTTCATTCCACCCCCAGAAGAAGTCTGCAAGCACAGATTCAATGGCCGCCACAGTTTTCTTCGGGACTTCAATCACTGCCAGGGTGTGTATTGGAATATTTGAAAGAACATTTTTGATGAGGGTGATTCTAGAAGCCTGGTTCAAGAATCAGGCCTTCCAACCCGAGATGCGGGACAGAATCTTGTCAACCAGGGGCTGGTAGAAGTTGGCTCTGATTCTACCTTTGGCCAACGACACTCCCAGATAGGAAAGAATGGACGACGAACGGGCGATACCAGACAGTCTCTCAGTTGCCCAGATCCTACTCATGGGCATCTTGGAGGACGCCATGAAGATACTCTTGGCTAAGTTAATCTTCAACCCTGAGACGTTGTTGAAAGAATGCAGGAATGCCATCAAATTTCTGACAGAAGACCTGTTTCCGTTGAGGAAGATTATAGTGTCATCCACAAAGAGTAGGTGGGAGATGGTCTGGGCTTCTCTTCTGGTCTAAAAAGGCTGACATAAATTGGTAGCAATCAAATTTTTAATGCCTCGGCTGAGCACTTCCATGACTAAAATGAAAAGGCTGGGAGAGAGGGGGTCTCCCTGACGCAGCCCTCTTCCCGATTTGAAGAAACCCGCTGCTTCTCCATTGAAAAGCACTGAGAACCAGGGGCCTGCCCAACATTTCTCAGCCAGCGAGATCCACAAGTGGTTGAACCCGAAACTTTGGAGAACTTCCTTGAGGAAGGACCAACTCACCCGGTCTTAGGCCTTTTCCAGATCAATTTTAAAAATCATGTTGTTGCCCCTGATTTTCTTATTTATGTCCCGAAGAAGCTCTTGAGCCAAAGCAATGCTATCCGAAATCGATCGCCCTTGAACAAAGGCCATTTGCTCAACAGAAATGAGCTTGGGCAAGATTGAATTTAGCCTAGCTGCAATCACCTTTGAGAAAATCTTGTATACGCAGTTACACAGACTAATTGGACAAAAATCAGAAAAGGATTTTGGAGCAATACTTTTAGGGATTAAACAGAGGAGGGTTGCAGAAAAGGCTCGAGGGAGTGTACCTCCCTGGAAGAGGAAGTTTACAGCTCTAAGGAGGTCTGCCGCGATGATGTTCCAACAAGAAGCAAAAGAAAGCGCCAAAGAACCCGTCAGGGCCGGGGGCTCCGTCCGCTGGAAGCATTGAAACAGCAACTTTTACTTCCTCAATTGAGGCTGGGGCCAAGAGGAATTCATTGTCGGCTTGTGAGACTAGAGCTGGGATGAGGTGAGTGGCATTACCAACCTCATCCATTGCTTCAGCCGAGTAAAGGGCCTTAAAGAAATTTGTTGCTGCATCTCTCATCTGGGGCTGATCTGTAATGACGGACCCATTCTGTAATATAACCTGACTGATATGGGCTCTTCTGAAGCAGTCCATTGTAGAGGCATGAAAGAATTTGGAGTTCCTATCACCCTCTTTTAACCACCTATTTCTGGATTTTTGCTTCCAGAAAATCTCTTCCTAGAGCTCAAGGCAAGACAAATTGGATCTTTCCTTTTCTAGGTCTAACAAGATTTGAGGAGAAGGAGAAGAGATGGACGCCTGCTCCAGCACATCCACCTTCCTAGAAATTAACTTAATCTGTGAGAAAATGTTGCTAAAAGATTCCCTGTTCCAGCGTTTCAACGCTTCTTTTGTGTTCCTCATCTTCATGAGCAGATGAACCATAGGGTTGTTGAAGATATCTGATTGTCAAGCCGTGGAAACAACTCCCTGGAAGTCGTCATGCTGGACCCACATCCTTTAAAAGCGGAACGGCTTCGGGGAGGTTGGGAGAGTAGAAGGAGAAGAGAGGAGGAGAGGGGAGTGGTCCGAGTTGACCCGGGTCAGATGCCACACGCAGAAGGATGGGAAAGTCTGGAGCCAAGCAGGGGAACAGAGAGCACGGTCGAGTCTGGCCCATTTACTGCTGGGCCCTGAGCGGTTGTTATGCCAGGTGAAGGTGCTCCCTGCGAAGCCTGCATCGATCAGATTCGCTTGGTTGATAGCCGCAATGAACTCATTTGAACTAGGACCTGCCAGCAAGTTGCCACCAATTCTCTCAGAATGGCAGTGACCGCATTAAAGTCACCACAGACAATCTAAGGACCAGAAAGAGTGCTAGACTGATTAACCAGATCAACCCATAATTCCCTCCTGTGAAGAAAGAGCATTTAGCATAGACACATGTGACATACAATGGGTGGGGAAGATTCTACATCGTGGCCCTAAAAGCTAGGAATTAGTCCGACAAAGACAACGAGTCGACTGCAATTGAAGCGTGGTGAAAGACCTAGATTTTGCCCCCTGATGCTGCATTGGAGAAAGAGTAGTGGAAGCCGAGCTTAAGACCGGTGGACCACTCGCCTAGAGTCCGGTAACATGGGCTCTAAGATGATAACAATGGCTGGCTTGTGGGATGAGATAAGCTTCTTCACATGCCTGACCGAGGGAGAATTGCCTATTCCCCTCACATTCCAGAGAAGGAAACTATCCATCTGAAACGCTTCCCGAATTGATGGCCCTATTTTTGTTACTCTGCTTTTTGCCTCGTCAGAATTTGAGGTAGCTGTTCAGGCATACATTATCTAGAATTTCAAGGTCAACCTTGGTGGATTTCCTGTCCTCTTCCGAATCTGGCTGGTCATCAGAAGAATCTTAATCAGTCTGCAAGCTGACGACTTCTGAATTGGGGTCTGATTGGTAATTAGTGACAATGGGACTGGTGTTCTTGGTTGGTTGGTTGGGATGTAGCCTTGGGTTATGGTTGGAGAGGAAGAATGGTAATAGGTCTATGTGGATATGCCCTATGGGCGGGGAGGGAGCTTCAATTCTGGGAGTGGAGAACACTTAAGGAGGAGATTCCAAAGCAGGTGGTATGGGGAGGGCTGTAGTGTTTCTAGGTTTAGCACCCTCTGACAAGGAGAGGATCAGCTTACGAGAGGGGTAGGTGTGACTAGGGGTGAGGATGGGGTTAAGGGAAATGGATTGGAGATCAGCAGCTTGACCTGCGGGATTGGGTGAGGGAGGTTGAATCTGGTGCTGCTGCCTTGTCTACTACTAGGAGGGGCTCTGGATGGTGGTCTCTGAAGCTCTGGTTGGAGGTAACTGCACTAGGTTGGGGCTCTGTTGGAGGATGTTTTTATGTATGAAAGAGGGAGGGAGCTGTGGCTGATTGGGCTGAGAGCTTTCAAGGGGAGCAGTGGGCTGTTGGAGCTTGTCAGGCATTCTGGATTGGAAGGCAATTGCTGGAGGAGCATCTGTTGCAGGCGAGGCTGGGATGGCTGAGCCAAGGGGACTCTCCTCGACAAGGGATCTGATTTCGTCACTTGTGGAGGAAGTAAGCGTTGGTCTTTCCTGCAGGGCAATATGTGGAGCTGGAGGTGGGCGGCTGAGCCTCTCTCCCTCACTTTGTCGAACAGGTGATGGGCGACCGAGCAAATCTCCCCTGTTCTGATAAAAGGATGCTAGGACCCAGTCCCTTGTATTCTGATCTGAAAGTGGGGGGCCCTTTTTGTGGAGGGTGGGAGGAGGAGGAATTGCATAAATCAACTGCAGGGTCTTCTACTCTGGCAAAGATTAGGTAGGATTCCTGTCCCACTTTTAAATGAACCACCTGGAATAGGTCTCTCCCTGGCCTCAAGGTAATCATAACCCTAGCAAAAACGTGGAAGATCCCAAATCTAGCCGACGAATCCACCTGGATTACCTTCCCAAAGTACTGAGCGATGTCTACGATCGTATATTCAAACCAAGCGTGGGCGGGAATACCATACAATCTCACCCACGATCCTTCATGACCCATGACTGAGTTTATATTCCAGATTTCTAGTTTATCTATCCCCATGATAGAGAGCAAGGACAAATCAGAGGAGAAATCCTTCATTTCCTCCTCCGTTTGAAACTGCAAGAGGAAAGCTTTTGGAGATAACCTGACAACATCCACCGCCGAAGCAACAAATCTGGAATTTCTGAGAGCCCTGATAAGGTGAATGATTGGGGTATTTGGATCAGTTGGGAAACCCACTAAAGCAGTATGTAATCTTCTTCTCCGGACGGCTACAGCCGCCTCATCCGCAATGACTGTAAACTCCTCCTTATCCTTTTGATTTTGAGGTCGGGGGCGGAGTTCTCTTGAGAACTTCGCTGAAGGCATTGGGATTTAGGAGGTTCAGATTCGGTGCTTGTTGATAGGAAGGAATGGTCTGACTTCGCGGCTGGGAGCGCACAGCTTGGACAGAGACCACCCTCCCGTCGATCCTTTTCAGACCTTTGCATAGTGGATGGGTTTTTTATATGGTGAGTGAGGTTTTGTGCAAACAACTCTTTAATTATGCACTTAGGCTCTAATATAATGAGTTCGTGCTATCTTCCTTATGTTTAATCACTCTTTAAGTATTCCAAGTTTCATTAAAGATAAGTATTCTCTAGAAGTTAGGCCTTGTTCCTATAGGAAAATCATTTTGTCTAATACACTCTAGAATGTCCATCTAAGTGAATCTCCATTTGTAACCCACATACTTAGTTGTAAGAGATTCGACCTTTAGGAGGTCAGAACGAATATATTATGAAGTTTGGGTCTCTCAATTTAGGGGATATTGGTGCATTGGCCCATCCACAGGTGGCCATCAAATCACGTCTTATATCATTGAACACAAGCCCAAGCATTGCTTA
>JAJHSJ010000008.1:65519957-65602600 GCA_021015155.1 Magnolia officinalis
AACCATTAATCAGATGTTCAACCTTCTGGAATGGTAAGATCCTTCACATCACGTCTCTTGTCACCATTAAGGTCAATCGAATGTTGTTAGGATATATTGGATGGTGACAATTTCCTATGGATGGTTTTGTCATTTTGAGAAGTATGGTGAGGAACGCTAGCAGAAAAATGGAATGGTGGTAAATAAAGTCAAACCCATGCGAGCTGACTTGTGGTTTTTATTTTATTTTTTCTTTGTTCGAGAGCGACTTGGCTGCCACGGCAAACCAGCTATGTGGGTGACCGTATAGGCCCACCTTGATGTATGCATTGTATATCCACACCGTTAATTTGTTTTTTCACTTTATTTTAGGCCATGGTCCCAAAACGGAAGAAGAAGAAAATTTCAGGTGGACCACACCACTGGAAACCGCGGTTATTGATCATTAAAAACATTTTGGGTGCACAAAAGTTTTGGATGAAGATGATATTTTTGTGTTTTTTTCGTTTTCTTGAGATCTGTGTAACCTTATCAACTGGTTGGATGGTCAATAAATATTACGTTGGATGCGAGGAAGTTTTTAATGGTTGGCGTTCAATGACCACTGTTTCCTGTGGTGGTTGGAAATTATGCTAATTGGAAATGAGGGATTACCTAAAACAACACGACGGCTGGAAATTTATGTGTATCTTTAATGCATTCTCTTTGATCATCGTAGAGTCCATGGTAGCCCTTCCAACACGAACAAGAATAATTCCCTGGCAAATTTATGCAATTCTGTTGACAAAGTTTCTTCACACCATTCTCCTTGCACTCATCGATATCTACAAATCAGCCATCACAAGCAGTAGGAACAAGTCAGTAATTTACATCACATCAATTGGATGATTAGGAACATTAGTTCATAGTGATTCTCATGAGATTTTAGCAACCTATGGTTGGGTTCACTGTCTGGACTGTCTAGTTTGTATCCAAAAGATAAGATTTAAAGCTATTGATCAAATGCTTAAGAGTAATTGGGTCAACGTGATTTTTTTTTTGGGTGTCACTCAAAGAGTGGATTGGACTGAATGTACGGTTCAGATCAATGGTTGGGCTATTGACTTATCCAATCCACCTCATTTTCACAATTTGGCAAGAATCATCATGCCTTGGCACCCTCCAAGGAGATTAAGGATCCCCTAGTATCCTTGAGAGCAATTGCACAGAAAACCCGGGCCACTAGCCTAATTATGGTAATAGATATTCTTTATGAGATCGATTTGAGCCATTTGATCACCGATGGTCCAGTCAAGCACTACTGGAAAGCTTTCACTTCTATGCAGATATCATGTACAGAAATTGAATGCCTTCTCATCCACGAGATGGGCCATCAACCACATGATCGATGGACGATCCTTACCTTAGAAGATTGGATTGGATCCAAGTTACATTCAAGATCGATGATGAGACTTAGCATTTTCAAAGCTACAAAAAAGCATTTTCATGTGATATAATAAATGGACTTAGAAAGGATCATCATACCTTGGCACCCTCCAATGAGATAAGGATTCCCCTCATACCCTTCAGAGCAATTGCACCGGTAACCGTTAGTCGATTCATAACAGGTGCTGTTCTCACTAACGCAAGCAAAGCTGGCCGAGTCCTTCCGTGCCATCTCGCATGTTTCATTTGCAATAGCCCAATCAAGCACCACTGGAACGGATTCACTTCTATGTAAGAAGTTAGAACCGATCAGATCCAATTCATTGAAGCTAAATGCATCTTGCTCCACCAGAAAGGCGTAGCTACATGGATTGAAACTGGAAACATTTTTATGGTTAGAGACACTATCAAGAGTCAATTCAAAACTCTTGAAAGCATTTGGGATGGCTGTTTGACAACATCCAATCCCAGAACAGGAGCCGTTGATAACGCTATTTCTGTCATTGCAAAATGACATACAACCACTCTTGAAATCACGGCCCCATGAGCCAGTGATGGAGGCGATGGTTATCGCAACCAATGGCTGTCAATTTGTTATGAGTTTCTGAGAACGTGAACGGCTGACTTTCGTCTAAGTTCATCCAATTCACCCAGTCGAGGTCTAACTGTCCTGTGTTGGTGTGTAGCAGCGGTAGCCTATATAGTTTAAGATTCTCATTAGGCCTGAGAGTAGTAATGTTATGTCGAGAACCTCAAGCTCACCCCAAAACGGTTTTGGAGGGTTAAAAGTGGTGTTGCAGGAGATATTGAGCCTCCTCCACGAATGGTGCAGCTATCGCCGATGCCAAACGGGTAGGGAATGCTAAGATTCCCGCATTTGTCGGGGCAGCCGGGCTTCGTTGTGACTGGAGGTTGTGATGCTAGTGCTTCTACTGTTGTTGCTAGCCAGAAGAGGTGAAGCAACAGATATTGCAAACCCATCTCTCTCTCTCTCTCAAATGAATCTGTGGAGAGTAGGTGGGAGATGGTTGGTTATAAATAGGCCATACATCACACCCAAATGCATAGCTCAAGTGGCAGACCGAGTGAAACATACATCGTTTCAACACCGAGGTCTTGGCATCGATTCCCTAGTGGGGGTGGCTAACAGTGAAGCGTGATCTGACAGTGGGTGTACCATGGAATATATGGAATATATCAACAAATATTTGCATTATGATTCATACCGACTGGACTCCACTAATATCAGCTTGATTAAAGCCTTCGGTATCATCAATTTCTTCTGTTTCTTGTGGTATGCCCACTTAATCATTTTTTAGTCACACATCATAAAACGAGCTCAAAAAATAGATGAACGGAGTGGATTTATGAAAACATCAGGTTTGGCCCTACTTAGTTTTCCACTGCAGAAACTTCGCTAGTCCGCGTCCGCATGCGGGTCATTGGCAACAAGGTAAACCAATGAGAAGAGACGTACGGCGCTGAATTTTCCTTAGCTACCACAGACAAATTCTTCATTTATTCATCGAGTCACTTTTTTTTTTTTTTTACACACCCCACACACTCACGCCTGACCTTGAATCGGTAAAACAACCTGCAAGTTGCAACCTAACCCAAAAGCATGACTTTATTATATATATATATATATATATATATATATATATATATATATTATATATATTATATATATAATATATATATATATATATTCTCTGTTCCAGTGGTCAGAGATTTCCAGTGTCCCAGGTTGGGCCACATCTATAAAAAAAAAAAACTTACAATAAAATACCTAATTAAAATGGAATTAATTGTGCCCATAGGTGGTGAGGTGAAATTCCACTAGCGTGAGTGTGGGGGGTGTGTGCGCGTGTGTAATAAATAAAAAAAAAAAAAAAAAAAAAAAAATTTAAAAAAGAGATTCCCTTCTTCTTTAACCGTTGGCTGCCTACGGTCACACTCCATGCCAACAAATGGGTTGTGGCTCCCGTGAGCCCTACCATTATGTTTACGTACAATCAACCCCGATCATCGGGTTTTTAATTCATATTAAGTCAATAGGTAAAAATCAACATCTATAACTCAGGTGGGCCAGATGATTGGAAACAGTTTACTGTGAGCAACGCTCATCATCTGGATTGTTTCCATTAATGTGGCACAAGTAAACAACTTATGCGTATGAATTTTTGTCTTGTTTTTAATTTAATGGTGGGAGGGGATGCTATATAAGTATTATAGGGGACACTTTAAAAAATCAAGGGTAGACGTCTCTCCTAATTAGTACTTTTAGTGTGGCCCACTAAATCATATTTAAGCTTGATTTTAGGTCCCTAGGCCTAATATAGAATTCAAGATTTAATGGAGGGAGTAGATCTTACATACACATTACGATGGGCCCATCAAAGTCAAAGCTTATCTCCCATAAACAATTCCAATTTTATTGTTGGGATTTTGATTGTACTAGCACTTTGGTATGGTCAAATTTCCGAAAAGAAGTGAATGTTTCAAATATTTTTAGACTAGTCATCTTTCAGGTTTTGAAAACATTTTCAGATCAAATTGTCCGTCCTTCGATCAGCAGTTATATGGATTTTGAGTGAATAAGAAGTTACGTAGTATCCTGATAAGGTAATGTCAACAAGATTAGTAATTGAACCTACTGGAAGCTAAATCCAATCTGTTCATTTTCTAACTTCTTGCTGGCATAATTTCTATGTAGCCCATAAATCTTAATAACTTATAATGGTGTCCGTTCAATATAAACTATTTTCTTATTATGTGGTCAATGTAAGTGGCGGATGTTGATCATGCTCCCAACCATGGCCTTCCATGAAACTTTGAGGTTAATGGATAAAATAGATTCTACACATATGTGATGGTGGACCCTTATGGAGTTTTTTTTACTTTTTTTCTTTGTTGTTTTCCTTAGTTTCTTCTTCCTTTTCAAACGCGTCTTTCAAGAACCACTACCACCCCTTTCAACTACATTTTTCAATGTACGTTCACTACTATCAACTTTTTTGGTATATGGGCACTACCAACAACTTCTAAGGCGCTACAAAAGTATTATTTTTGCTCCGACGACCACATTTCTTAGAGATGGAAGCCAATGATATGTGGAAGACATTTTAAATTATTTTTTTATTTTATTTTTTATACAATAGCATTTTCTTAGAGATAAGAGCCACTTTTGATTATAGATAGAAAGGGATAGTCATGATTGTTGTTGTCGTAGGAAGAAGCAATTGTCGGAAGGAATTTAAGGTAGATAAGGATGATTGTGATTGTTATGTGGAAGATAATGAAAGATATAGTCCATGGCCTTTGGTCCATTTTTGGTAATAAATGCATGACAACCTTGACCCTTAATATATGACAACCTCGACCCTTAACACATGACAACCTTTGTTTATCCCCATTATCGTCATCTCCTACGATAACCAATTAGGGAGAGCTACGTGTGATCTGTACGGATATGCATTATGCATTTGAAGATCTGCAAATACGTACGGAAAAGGTTTCTCGATGACCATGGCTGGAGCATATCAAATGGTGTCGTGTAAGGCTTAAGCAGTCGATGAGGGAGCAATCGTGTGCAAACAGTTATAGGACAGGTAACTAGAGGAGAAGCGGAAGTTCAAGTAGTGCTGAATAGTTATGGTAACAGTCGAAACGTGAGAATGATCTAAATAAATGGATTAAAGATATAAATAGAAGAAGAATTAAGCAAGAAAAATCGTCTCATACTAACCCAAATAAACAAAATCTATCTTTTAATTATCCTTTCAATTACCTGTTAATTTATATTTCAGTGTAATCCTTTACTTTTCCTATAAAGCTAATTATATTTCATAGTATAATCTTTTACTTTAAATATGTTGTTTGCATTCCGTAATGTAATCCATAGAGTTAATCGGGTAGCTGGTAACTTTTAGTTATAATTTGAGTCTACACTCATGCACTGGATTCAGTTCATCAACCAGAAAGGTGTTTTGCAGCTGCTCTTCACGACCAACTGTAAGAATCCCTTCCTCATTTCATTTTATCTATATCGAAAAGTCCTTTCATATGGAAGGCAAAGGTGCAACTCATCATTAGAGGGCGAACCACACCCTTTGAATATCGCCCGATCCCATTTACACATTAAGTGAGTGGCTGAATAGGTAACCGATCTCATCAGATCTCGGTCATAAAATACGTGCCTGTCTATCTTAGTGCTTGTTCGGTTCAAATTTAAGCCGCAATTTCGATTATGGCATGCCCACACACACATACCTAGTGCCGAAAATAGCAACCAACAAGTTTTTGGCACTCCTAATGGGACCATGTCTCTAACTTACCGATGTAGTATTGCCAACCATGAATAGAAAAAGTGCTCACATTGTCGGGGTCGATCCATCTACGCCAACCGCACCACCTCCAGTCGAGGATGTGTCGGTTCTAATGGCCCCTGAGGCATTAAACTTAAACAATAGCCCAATGCCTGCGGCTGGAGATTAGGGAAGAGCATCAATTTCTTGAACTGCTCTTCCAGACGAGTTAGTTGTTATGCTCCGAGACATACAGATGAGCATTCAGCTTGTGCAAGAGTATGGAAGGGCTCAGGGAGAGCAATTCCATATTCAAGTTGAGAATATCAAACGATATATGGCTAGTCATGCATCGATTAATAATAGCTATGATGACCGAACAAACACCATCTGCAATGCAATTCAATGACGAGGGAAGTTCTATCGGCAATGCAGCTCCACCACCACCCATGCCGCCTTCTTCAACGTAATCTTCCACCGGTTCCCATCCCAGAGATGAGGAATGTGCCAACTCTTATGGAAGTTAGGCGACTGGAGCAAAAGGCTAGGAACTTTATACTCGAGAATAGCAATCAAGGAATGCCAGGAAGATTCAATCCCCAACAGTTCCTTATATTTCAAGATAATGAAAATTGATTTGGACGAGATCAGCAACGAGTCTTAGAACCTTAGTGGATGGATCACGATTAGATCGTGCAAATTGTCCAAAATTCGCAAGAAACATATGTATGTTGTATGTGGACCTTTAGCAATTTTTTAAATTGTTTGATGTTTGCATTGATCAGCTGAAAATGATCTGATTTTTTAGTCAAATTATCTAGACTATAGGGTTAACAATGGTTCGGTATGTGAACCGTGTGTTATTCGGTTTGGGGGTATTTTACAATCATTCAAGAAGCATTCACCAATATACGAAAGACAAGAAGTATGTAGACCAAGAGCTATTTTATTTATTTGAATTCGTGTACATGTCGAGTGTGCTACAACACTATATCTAAAGGAATAACTCTTTATTCTAAAGAAAAGCTCTGTGAGCTATCATGAGATGCATGATGCCATGCTAGTGTTATGTTACAGTATTCTTAGTTGTCAAAGGGATCATATTTTAGCATTTTGGGGCTTGGGATAACCATCTTAGGGCTTCGATGTACTTACTACATGAAGCAAATAACAACAAGCAGAACCTGAAAAATAAGTGATCACTTCATGAGCGATATGCCTAGCTTCAATGGACTTATGGGAGTCGACTTGCATCTCGAGTATAGCTAGAGTGATACTGGCCTCATATGCTAATCACATGATAATATAGAGGTGGACTATGTCAGCATGGTGGATAGAGAGTTTCCTTGATTTATCAAACACTATAAGAAAGAGGGTTCTAGCGACGAAACTTTTTTTTCGTCGCTAAAAATAACTTTTAGCAATGAAAAAAAATTCGTTGCTAAAAGTTTACTTTTACCGACGAAATTGTAAATTCGTAGCTAAAATTCACTTTTACCGACGACAATTTTCGTCTGTAAAAGTAATTTTCCATCTATTGTGAAAAATTTCCCACTAAGAGTTGTAGCAACGAAAATTTTCGTCCATAAAGGGTGTTTTGAATTTTTGAAAAAAACAAAAAACTCGAAAAGTTTCTTTCTACTAACAAAATTAATTTCGTAGCTAAAAGCCACCTTTAGCGATGAAAATTTTCGTCACAAAAGGGTGTTTTGAATTTTTGAAAAAACAAAAAAAATGAAAAGTTTCCTTTTAGCAACGAAATTAATTTCATAGCTAAAAGCCACCTTTAGCGATGAAAATTTTCGTCGCTAAAGGGTGTTTTGAATTTTCGAATAAACAAAAAAATTGAAAAGTTTCCTTTTAGTAACGAAATTAATTTTGTAGCTAAAAGCCACCTTTAGCGATGAAAATTTTTGTCGCTAAAGGGTGTTTTGAATTTTTGAAAAAACAAAAAAATCGAAAAGTTTCCTTCAGCGACGAAATTAAGTTCATAGCTAAAAGCCACCTTTACCGACGAAAATTTTCGTCGCTAAAGGGTGTTTGAATATTTGAAAAAACAAAAAAAAAAAAAAAATCAAAAAGTTTCCTTTTAGCGACGAAATTAATTTCGTAGCTAATAGCCACCTTTAGCGATGAAAATTTTCGTCGCTAAAGGGTGTTTTGAATTTTTGGAAAAATAAAAAA
This sequence comes from Magnolia officinalis, assembly GCA_021015155.1. Lineage (NCBI taxonomy): Eukaryota > Viridiplantae > Streptophyta > Magnoliopsida > Magnoliales > Magnoliaceae > Magnolia > Magnolia officinalis. Next base: position 65,527,853 of record JAJHSJ010000008.1, read on the forward strand.
ATTGAAAAGTTTTCTCCTAGCGATGAAATTAATTTTGTAGCTAAAAGCCACCTTTACCGATGAAAATTTTCATCGCTAAAGGGTGTTTTGAATTTTTGAAAAAATAAAAAAATTCGAAAAGTTTCCTTCTAGCGACGAAATTAATTTCGTAGCTAAAATCAACTTTTAGCGACGAAAATTTTTCGTCGCTAAAGGGTGTTTGGAATTTTTGAAAAAAAAAAATCGAAAAGTTTCCTTTTAGTAACGAAATTAATTTCGTAGCTAAAATCAACCTTTAGCGATGAAAATTTTCGTTGCTAAAGGGTGTTTGGAATTTTTGAAAAAAAAAAAATCGAAAGTTTCCTTTTAGTGACGAAATTAATTTCGTAGCTAAAATCCACCTTTAGCAATGACAATTTTCATCGCTAAATGGTGTTTTGAATTTTTTTAAAAACAAAAAAAGAAATTGAAAGTTTTCTTTTAACGACGAGATTAATTTCGTAGCGAAAAGCCACCTTTAACGACGAAAGGGGTGTTCTGAATTCTTGAAAAAACAAAAAAAAAAAATTGAAAAGTTTCCTTTTAGCGATGAAATTAATTTCGTAGCTAAAAGCCACCTTTAGCGGCGAAAATGTTCGTTGCTAGAGGGTGTTTTGAATTTTTGAAAAAATAAAAAAATTGAAAAGTTTCCTTTTAGCAAGGAAATTAATTTCGTAACTAAAAGCCACCTTTAGCGATGAAAATTGTCGTTGGTAAAGGGTGTTTAGAATTTTTGAAAAAAATAAAAAATCAATACGATTCCTTTTAGCGTCGAAATTAATTTCAAGCTAAAAGCGACCTTTAGCAATGAAAATTTTCATCGCTAAAGGGTGTTTTGAATTTAAAATAAAAAATAAAAAAAATCGAAAAGTTTCCTTATAGCGACGAAATTAATTTCATAGTAAAAGCCACCTTTAGCGATGAAAATTTTGACGCTAAAGGGTGTTTTGAATTTTTGAGAAAACCAAAAAATCGAAAAGTTTCCTTTTAGTGACGAAATTAATTTCGTAGCTAAAAGCCACCTTTAGCGACGAAAATTTTTGTCGCTAAAGGGTGTTTTGAATTTTTCAAAAAATAAAAAAATAGAAAAGTTTCCTACGAGCGACGAAATAAATTTCGTAGCTAAAAGCCACCTTTACCGACTAAAGGGTGTTTTGAAGTTTTGAAAAAATAAAAAATTGAAAAGTTTCCTTCTAGCGACGAAATTAATATCGTAGCTAAAAGCCACCTTTACCGATGAAAATTTTCGTCGCTAAAGGGTCCTTTGAATTTTTGAAAAAAAAAATCGACAAGTTTCCTTTTAGCGACGAAATTAATTTCGTAGCTAAAATCCACCTTTAGCGATGAAAATTTTCGTCGCTAAAGGGTGTGTTTTGAATTTTGAAAAAACTAAAAAATCGAAAAGTTTGCTTTTAGCGACGAAATTAATTTCATAGCTAAAGGACACCTTTAATGACGAAAAGAGTGTTTTGAATTCTTGAAAAAAAAAAAAAATTTGAAAAGTTTCCTTTTAGCGACGAAATTAATTTCGTAACTAAAAGCAACCATTAGCGACACAAATTGTCGTCGTTAAAGGGTGTTTTGAATTTTTGAAAAAAATAAAAAATCGAGATGATTCCTTTTAGCAACGAAATTAATATCATAGCTAAAAGCAACCTTTGGCAACGAAAATTTTCATCGCTAAAGGGTGTTTTGAATTTTTGAAAAAATAATTAAAAAAAAATGAAAAGGTTCCTTCTAGCGATGAAATTAATTTTGTAGCTAAAAGCCCCCTTTAACGATGAAAATTTTCATTGTTAAAGGGTGTTTTGAATTTTTAAAAAAATTTAAAAAAAAAAATCGAAAAGTTTCCTTTCAGCGACGAAAGTAATTTCGTAGGAAAAACCCACCTTTAGCAACGAAAATTTTCATCGCAAAAGGGTGTTTTGAATTTTTGAAAAAAGAAAAAAATCGAAAAGTTTCCTTTTAGCGATGAAATTAATTTCGTAGGTAAAAGCCACCTTTACCGACGAAAATTTTCGTCGCTATAGGGTGTTTTGAATTTTTGAAAAAACAAAAAAAAATCGAAAAGTTTCCTTTTAGCGATGACATTAATTTCGTACCTAAAACCCACCTTTAGTGATGAAAATTTCATCGCTAAAGGGTGTTTTGAATTTTTCAAAAAACAAAAAAATCAAAAAGTTTCCTTCCAACGACGAAATTAATTTCGTAACTAAAAGCCACCTTTAGCGATGAAAATTTTCATCGCTAAAGGGAGTCTTGAATTTTTGAAAAAATAAAAAAAATTGAAAAGTTTCCTTCTAGCGATGATAATAATTTCGTAGCTAAAAGCCACCTTTACTGACAAAAATTTACGTCGTTAAAGGGTGTTTTGAATTTTTGAAAAAATAAAAAAATTTGAAAAGTTTCCTTTTAGCGATGAAAATTTTTGTCGCTAAAGGGTGTTTTGAATTTTTGAAAAACAAAAAAAAATTGAAAATTTCCTTCTAGCAACGAAATTAATTTCGTAGCTAAAAGCCACCTTTAACAACGAAAAGGGTGTTTTGAATTCTTGAAAAAAACAAAAAAAAAAAAACTCAAAAAGTTTCCTTTTAACGACGAAATTAATTTCGTAGCTAAAAGCCACCTTTAGCGACAAACATTTTCGTCGCCAAAGGGTGTTTTGAATTTTTGAAAAAATTAAAAAAAAAAATCGAAAAGTTTCCTTCTAGCGATGAAATTAATTTCTTAGCTAAAAGCCACCTTTACCAACGAAAATTTTTGTCGCTAAAAGGTGTTTTGAATTTTTGAAAAAACGAAAAAATCGAAAAGTTTCCTTCTAGCGACGAAATTAATTTCGAAGCTAAAACCTACCTTTAACAACCTAAAGGGTGTTTTCAATTCTTGAAAAAACAAAAATAAAAAATAAAAACTGAAAAGTTTCCTTTTAACGACGAAATTAATTTCGTAGCTAAAAGCTACCTTTAGCGACGAAAATTTTCGTCGCTAAAGGGGGTTTTGAATTTTTGAAAAAAAAATAAAAAAAAAAAATCAAAAAGTTTCCTTCTAGAGACGAAATTAATTTCATAGCTTAAAGCCACCTTTACCGATGAAAATTCTCGTCGTTAAATGGTGTTTTGAATTTTTGAAAAAAAAAATAAAAAAAATTGAACAGTTTCTTTCTAGCGACGAAATTAATTTCGTAGCTAAAATACACGTTTACCAACGAAAATTTTCGTCGTTAAAAGGTGTTTTGAATTTTTGAAAAATAAAATCGAAAAGTTTTCTTTTAGCGAAGAAATTAATTTCGTAGCTAAAATCCACCTTTAGCGATGAAAATTTTCGTCGTTAAAGGGTGTTTTGAATTTTTGAAAAAATAAAAAAATCAAAAAATTTCCTTTTAGCGACGAAATTAATTTTGTAGCTAAAAGCGGCCTTTAGCAACGAACATTTTCGTCGCTAAAGGGTGTTTTGAATTTTTCAAAAAATAAAAAAATTGAAAAGTTTCCTTCTAGCGATGATAATAATTTCGTAGCTAAAAGCCACCTTTACTGACGAAAATTTACGTCGCTAAAGGGTGTTTTGAATTTTTGAAAAAACAAAAAAAAAAAAAAAATTTGAAAAGTTTCCTTTTAGCGATGAAAATTTTCGTCGCTAAAGGGTGTTTTGAATTTTTGAAAAAACAAAAAAAAATTGAAAAGTTTCATTCTAGCAATGAAATTAATTTCGTAGCTAAAAGCCACCTTTAACAACGAAAAGGGTGTTTTCAATTCTTGAAAAAGACAAAAAAAACTCGAAAAGTTTCCTTTTAACGACGAAATTAATTTCATAGCTAAAAGCCACCTTTAGCGACGAACATTTTCGTCGCTAAAGGTGTTTTGAATTTTTGAAAAAAAAAAAAAATCGAAAAGTTTCCTTCTAGCGATGAAATTAATTTCTTAGCTAAAAGCCACCTTTACTGACGAAAATTTTTGTCGCTAAAAGGTGTTTTGAATTTTTGAAAAAATGAAAAAATTGAAAAGTTTCGTTCTAGCGACGGAATTAATTTCGAAGCTAAAACCCACATTTAACAACCTAAAGGGTGTTTTCAATTCTTGTAAAAACAAAAATAAAAAATAAAAAATGAAAAATTTCCTTTTACGACGAAATTAATTTCATAGCTAAAAGCTACCTTTAGGGTGTTTTGAATTTTTGAAAAAAAAAAAAAAAGAAATCGAAAAGTTTCTTTCTAGCTACGAAATTAATTTCTTAGCTTAAAGCCACCTTTACCGATGAAAATTTTCGTCGCTAAAGGGTGTTTTGAATTTTTGAAAAAAAAAAAAAAAATTGAACAGTTTCCTTCTAGCAACGAAATTAATTTTGTTGCTAAAATCCACCTTTACCAACGAAAATTTTCGTCGTTAAAAGGTGTTTTGAATTTTTGAAAAATAAAATCGAAAAGTTTCTTTTAGCGAAGAAATTAATTTCGTAGCTAAAATCCACCTTTAGGGATGAAAATTTTCGTCGTTAAAGGGTGTTTTGAATTTTTGAAAAAATCAAAAAATCAAAAAATTTCCTTTTAGCGATGAAATTAATTTCGTAGCTAAAAGCGACCTTTAGCAACGAAAATCTTCGTCGCTAAAGGGTGTTTTGAATTTTTCAAAAATAAAAGAATTGAAAAGTTTCCTTCTAGCGGCAAAATTAATTTGTAGCTAAAAGCAACCTTTAGCGAACAAAATTTTCGTCGCTAAAGGGTGTTTTTGATTTTTGAAAAACAAAAAAAATCAAAAAGTATCCTTTTAGCGACGAAATTAATTTCGTACATAAAAGCCACCTTTCGCCACGAAAAGTTTCGGTGTTAAATGGTGTTTTGAATTTTTGAAAAAACAAAAAAATCGAAAAGTATTCTTTTAGTGACAAAATTAATTTCGTAGCTAAAAGCCACCTTTAGCGACGAAAATTTTCGTCGTTAAAGGCTATTTTGATTTTTGAAAAAACAAAAATATCGAAAAGTTTCCTTCTAGCGACGAAATTAATTTGTAGCTAAAATCCACCTTTACCGACGAACATTTTCATCGCTAAAGGGTGTTTTGAATTTTTCAAAAAAAACAAAAAATCGAAAAGTTTCCTTCTATAATTTTCATCGCTAAAGAGTGTTTTGAATTTTTGAAAAAAACAAAAAAATCAAAAAGTTTCCTTCTAGCGACAAATTAATATCGTAGCTAAAATTCACCTTTAGCGACGAAAATTTTCGTCGCTAAAGGGTGTTTTGAATTTTTGAAAAAAAAAAATCGAAAAGCTTCCTTCTAGCGATGAAATTAATTTCGTAGCTAAAATCCACCTTTAGCGTTGAAAATTTTTGCCGCTAAAGGATCTTTTGAATTTTTGAAAAAATTAAAAAAAAAAAAATAAAATTTTTTAAATTTTAGAAAGCGAAATAGATTGTAATTTTTCATAATTTAAAATAATTTTGAAAGAAAAAAAGTAACGAAAAATAGTTTTAATCTACGAAATTAATTTTGTAGCTAAAAGCCACCTTTAGCGACGAAAATTTTCATCTCTAAAAGGTGTTTTGAATTCTTGAAAAAATAAAAAATAAAAATCGAAAAGTTTCCTTTTGGCGACGAAATTAATTTCGTAGCTAAAAGCCACCTTTAGAGACGAAATTGTTCATCGCTAAAGGGTGTTTCAAATTCTTGAAAAAATAAAAAAATTGAAATGTTTCCTTTTAGCGACAAAATTAATTTCATAACTAAAAGCAACCTTTAGCGACGAAAATTGTCGGCGCTAAAGGATGTTTTGAATTTTTGAAAAAAAATAAAAATCGAGATGATTCCTTTTAGTGACAAAATTAATTTCATAGCTAAAAGCGACTTTAGCGACGAAAAGTTTCGTCGCTAAAGGGTGTTTTGAATTTTTGAAAAAAGAAAAAAATCAAAAAGTTTCCTTCTAGCGACGAAATTAATTTCGTAGCTGAAAGTCACCTTTAGCGACGAAAATTTTCGTCGTGTTTTGAATTTTTGAAAAAACAAAAAAATTTAAAAGTTTCCTTTTAGCGACGAAATTAATCTCATAGCTAAAAGCCACCTTTAGCAATGAAAAGTTTCGTCGCTAAAGGGTGTTTTGAATTTGTGATACAGTAAATTTTTGCATTGTCTTTGAAATGTTCGCAGTAAGACTTTTACCGACAAAAATGTCCATCGGTAAAAGTGTTTTTCCTAAATCATTTTCCCGACAGCTGAAAACTGTCAGTAATAATGTAAAAATGTTTTAATTTTTAAAAGATTTTGTCGGTAAAAATATGTATGTATATATATATATATGATTGGAAATGTAAAAGGTGTGTATATATATATATATATATAATATATGATGGAAATGTAAAAGGTAAAAGGTATAAGTGTGTAAAAGGTAAAGGTATATGTATGTAAAAGGTATATATATATATATATATGATTGGATGTTTTTAATTTTTAAAAGATTTTGTCTTGTAAAAAAAAAAAAATATATATATATAATATATATATAAGATATATGATGGAAAAAAAAATTAATATAATTTAAAAGGTAATATTTAAATGATTTAAAATATCATATGAAAAAGAATATTGAAAAGTTTAGAAATTTTAACTATGTTGGAGAAAAATTTTGAGAACAAAATGATGCTTTTGAAGAAAAAAATTGAAATTTTGTAATTTTTTAGAAAAAAATTAAAATGTGAGAAATTTTTTGAGATTTTGAAAATAAAAATTCAAAATTTGTATATATATATATATATATATATATATATGAAATATTTTATAATAAAAATGATATTTTGTTAAAAGAGAAAAAAATATACATTTTGAAAAAAAAATGTTATTTTTAAATGGAAATTGAAATCTATGTATGAAAAATAACATTACTAAATTATTAGGGACATCCACTAATTGAACCTTTAATCAACTCTTTTTGGACCTTTAATCAGTAGACAATTTACTCTTCAATCATATTGGTGAATTTTGGGAGAAATTGGTGAATTTAATTTAAACATCTGAAGTTTATTTCTACCAGTCGTCTGGTAAGCTCCCACCCCATCCAATGACCTTTTCAGATATCAGAGCGCCGGAGATCCAGCGATCTTGTTGGAAGGTTGTCATGCATGGTTTCCTTCTTATCTTCCTCAAATCATTTGGAAATGCTAACCGTCTCTCTTTCCCTCTTCTGGACAAAGACAAGGAAAGATCTCGGTAGTAGACGATGTTTCATCCACCTTCAGCGCTGCGTGAACTGTACATGCACCATCAAATATTCGACAACAACCATCTAGTATCGAAAACAGGTACGCCCCAGATGATGTATTTTTACGGGCAAGAGAGGGTTTTTTCCAACTGTTTTAGACATTTTTTGATGAATATCAGCAACTCCGGGATGTAAAAGGTATATGTTTTGAAGGTGTTTTCTTCTAATGTTTGAGGTGCGTCGAAGCCTCTGTAGGATTTTGAGTATGACAGGCTTTTGATCGGTTGCATGTCAAGTTTTTAGCTTGAAATAAACTTTGCCAAATGATGTTTCTACATCGTCCGGCCGCCAAAAACGCATATATTGTTTGAATGGGGTGGTCCTACGTTTAAAAGGAACGTCCGATCGGACATTCTGGACCTCTATTTATCTCTACCTATCATCTGTTTAACCAAAAGGCATATGATGCCAAAACTGGGTGGTCCTATGTGCTCTCTTTACTCGTTACCACTCGTGAAGATGGAATGTCCGGGCGGACGATGTGGTCCTCTGTTTACTTTTTGTTTAGCCTCTGTTAAAATCCACTCATTATCTTCTGTCGGATTTTCATCCGTAAACAGATACATGGATGAGAGATGGCTATTTCTGGGGGAGGTTGATAAGTGTTTCTGGAAGGATACATATAGCGGTGGGGCCCATCTGATAAACTGCTTGCATCTCACACAGTTGTTCCATGAAGATCAGATGGAATGGCATTCATGCATGTGTTTTCCATGTATATCCCTATATAAGAAAAATTATACTATGTAGGTGGCAGCACAATACAGAGAGGAAAAGAAAAGATAGAAAAAAGGCCTGGGCAAAAGCTAGTGGGTCCTTTTGTCATCTTTATATTACTCTACAGATGAGGAAAATAATTCGTGAGCAAAGGGTTTTTCAGATACTGTGTGATTTTTTGAGTTGTTGTGAAATGTAAAGTATTTTCTGCTTATCAGTTTTTCCATTGGTTTATGGCCACCACTGGACACTCCCATTGATAACTGGTGTAGATGTTGTTCAGTAGTAACAATAACATTGGTATATGTAATGATCGCTTCGTCAAATTGAATTTCTTGTTTGAGTGTGCCCCATGCACAAGATGATAAGTTGTTCTGTTACTATAAAAAAAAAAAAAAAAAAAAAAAAAAAAAAAAAAAAAAAAAAAAAAAAAAAAACTGAGATGCTTATAAAGTCATTGAGGTCCCGAACCCTTCGCCAGTCAACACCATCAACATATTGGTAATGGTTTATGAAAAAAAAAAATTGCAGTGAATGAAACACACTTCGAAATGTTGTGGACCAGTTTAAACAGGCCGGTGATCTTGGTTACACTAGTAATAATCCCTGGTATCCATCCGTATTTTCTTTGCTCATGACTATCTGTCTATCATCTGTTTACAAAGTGCAAGCATTTGACAGGAAGTTCACCATCATGTTTGGGAAAAACCACCTAATGTTATGTCTTTGAATCTTGGACGATTTCAAACTCATTATTGTTTTGTTTTGGTTTTCAATTGGATTGAATTACTTATGTTTTTAATGTCACATGAGAAAAAAACAAACTGTTGAGGGATGTTCCTTTTCTTAGTGTTGTTGACATTTCATCCCTCATGTTATTGCGATTACTATCATTAGAGCTGTACACGAGCAGACTAAGGCTCGAGTACTCGCTCGACTCGACTCGGAATACTCGACTCGTACTCGACTCGTCTGAGTTAGAGCCGAGTACGAGCGGGTTTCCACTACTCGTTTACATAACGAGTAGAGTTCGAGTCTAGAGGTACTCGACTCGGTACTCGACTCGTAACTCGACTCGTACTCGACTCGTTCCTCTGTATATAAGCCCGCCCCAAAAAACCCTACCCACCCACCCGTTTTTCATTTTCAACCAGCGAGTAGCCGAGCGCCCAAAAAACCCTACCCCACCCACCCACTCGCCCGTCATTTTCAACCAGCGAGTAGCCGAGCACCCTTTTTCCCGCCCGTTTGAAAAAAAAAAAAAAACCCTCTCTCCCCTCCCTCTTCCAGCGCTCGGCCGGACTCCGGCCGCCCCTCTTCTTCTCTCTCTCTGTCTCACTCGCCCGTCGCCGTCGTCCGTCCCTCTTCTTCCTCTCTCTCTCTCACACTCGCCCGTCCCCTGTCCGGCGGTGCTAGACCCTGCCGCTCGTCTCTGCGGCCTGTCCGGTGACGGAGCTCGTCCCTGTCAGTCGTCCGGTTTAAAATCGTCCCTGCCAGGCTGTCACTCGTCATCGCCCTGCCCTGCACGCAGCTGCCGCCTGCCGGTCGTTCCTGCCCAGCTCGCCCGGTAATGTGTGGATTTTTTATTTTTTATTTTTTATTTTTTATTTTTAGAAATTGTTTAATAAAAATAAAAAATAAAAAATAAATATGTTAATATAGAATTTGTTTAACATAATTTGGGATTAACCTGATATTTTGTTTTCCCTAAATATTCGGTGGATAATTAGTTGTTAATATAGAATTTGTTTAGTATAATTTTGTTAATCAATTGTTAATATATTTCATATTTGTGTTATATAGAATTTGTTAATCAGTTGTTAATATATTTGTGTTAACTTGATATTTGTTAATACATTTGTGTTAATATATTTGTGTTAACCTGATATTTGTGTTAATATATTTGTGTTAACCTGATATTTGTTAATATAGTTGTTAATATATTTGTGTTAACCTGATATTTGTTAATATATTTGTGTTAACCTGATATTTGTATTAACCTGATATCAGTTGTTAATATAGAATTTGTTTAATATAATTTTGGAATTAACCTGATATTTGTGTTTTCCCTAAATATTTGGCACATGGATATGAATTATTTGTATTATTCTACTTGTAGACTTGTAGACAGTATAGGATAATCAGTTGCCCATTTGAGGATTTCTATGTTGCCAGACATAGATTCAGTGTGTTCTTGGATGCATAGAAATTGCTCAAATTGTCCCTTTTTGGACAGTTCAGGGTTAGATAGATTGTAATGTCTTCATTTATTCCAATTTAAATGCATATGCCTGTTCCGGTTTCGTCTCTCCTTTTTCTCTCTGGATATATTTCATGTATTTATTTCCGTCGTCAAATGTCCACACTTTGTGTTGATGATTGACATGGGAATCAAATACAAGATTAATATATTCTGGAGAGATAAGGGGAGATGCTGCCGGAATTTCGGCGTAGCATTTAAATTGGAAAATGAAGCATTACAATCCATCTAACTTTGAATGGGTGACTGATTTAGACAGTTAAGTAATTACGCCCGTCTAGCGGTCTAGCCATCTAGGATCCTATCTCCTAGGTATAGCTGTATAATATATCGAGAATTTTATTTATAGATGGCTAGTCAAGACGAAAGCCCAAATACCCCTGGAATGGGTGCATCGGCCACATCTCCTCTAATAGTAGAGGGAGACACAGACACGTCAACCGCATGCAAAGGGAAGAAGAAGAGATCAGCAGTGTGGGATGATTTCGAAGATGTGACAGTTAACGGTGTACAGAAGATAAAGTGTAATCACTGCAAAGGGTTATTCAGCAAGATTCCAGGAGGATCTACGACACATCTAATTAGACATTTGAAGACGTGTCCTAAGAAAGCAAGACTCCCTCCTCCCGGCCAACAGACGTTGTCATTTACGAAGTCAGAAGGGGACGACTCCCAAGGCGTAGTGTCCACTCATAAGTTTGACAAGGAGAAGCTGAATGAGTGGTTTGCTAGATTAGTGATTTTGGAAGAAAAACCTTTCAGAATGATTGAAAGTAAAGGGTTTAGGGCTTTCTGTCAATTCCTTAACCCTCGGGCCGAGAATGTCTCCCGCGTCACAGTGCAGAGAGAAAGCATGAAGATGTACGCAAAGGAGAAGATGAAACTGAAAGAAGTTTTAGCTTCAGTGACCAGAATAGCTTTGACTTCTGATTTATGGACGGCGTCTAATCAAAGAAAAGGATACATTTCATTAACCGCTCACTATGTTGATAAGGATTGGAAACTATGCAAGAGAATTTTAAACTTCAAACACCTTCCTCCTCCACATACTGGTTTACTTATTTCAGATTGCATCTACAGTTGTCTAGAAGGCTGGGGCATTGAGAAGAAAATTTCAGCAATAACTTTAGACAATGCTTCAGCAAATGACAGTGTCATTTCATGCTTACGTAACCAATTCAGGGCTACAGGAAATTTATTTTTTGAAGGAAAAATATTTCAGGTTAGATGTTGTGCCCATATTGTAAATTTGATTGTACAAGAAGGGCTGAAAGCAATCGATGACACTATAGAGAACATAAGAGAAAGTGTGAAATATATAAGGGGTCGCCATCGAGACTGAGTGTATGGAATGACATCATCCAACGTTTGAATGTGCCATCTAAAAAAACGTTGAAGTTGGATGTCTGTACACGTTGGAACTCAACCTATGAAATGTTAGATGCGGCAATGGAATTACAACTTGCATTTCCTGAATATGCGGCGCGTGACAGAACGTATTCTTGGTTGCCGAGCACAGATGATTGGGCCAAAGCACAACAAGTTCACACATTTCTCCAAGTTTTCTACGATTGCACGAAGATTTTTTCTGGGAATCAGTATCCAACCGCGAATCTGTTTCTTCCGTCTCTTTGGAGGATTAAGGATGCTCTGCGGAAAAATGTCAGTGCGGGTCCAGATTTCATACGCCAGATGACAGTTGGTATGAAGATGAAGTTCGATAAATACTGGGACGAATGTCATCTGTTGATGTCCTTGGCAGTTGTTCTTGATCCCCGTTGTAATATGGGATTGGTTAGCTTTATTTTCATGAAGCTTTATCCTACTGAAAGAGCGGCAGCAGAGACGTCTAAGGTTCGTGAAGCCCTTGAAGATCTGTATAAATCGTATGTTAATACTTTACCTGCAGCGGCAACGGGTGTTGAAGGAAGTAGAGATGCGGATATTTCTGTACCTGGTAATCCAGATGTGCTAAATGAATACATATCATATTTGGCACAAGCACGAATGGGAGTTGATACTAAGGAATCAGAGTTAGAAATGTACCTCAAGGAGCCATCGTAGTGCGAGCTGAATTTGATGTGTTGGAATGGTGGAAGATGAGGGTTAGTGAATCAAAATACCCTACATTATCTGTGATGGCACGGGACATATTATCAATACCAGTTTCAACAGTGGCATCAGAATCCGCATTCAGCACAGGGAGCAGGGTTGTGAGCAAGTATCGAAGCTCACTTTCGCCAAACACAGTTGAAGCGTTGATTTGTACGCAAGATTGGTTGCGCCCGATATGGGGAGGAGATATGAATGATGATGAAGAAGAGGAGATTGAGATTCATGACGCGTCTCTACCTATAGATCAGTAATTATTTTCGGTTTTTTCAAATTTTTTTGGCTGAATGTTGAATGATCTGTAATATTATTTCACTGCAACTGCAAACACGAAAGTGTTGGTCCTTTTGGAATGTGGTTTGGAAGACTTTGAATCATTGATATTTATTTACATATGCCTGTTCATTTGCTTTTATTTTTGAATTTTGATACATTTATATTGCTTTCTTTTGTTGCTATATCAAGTTCAATTTATTTATCAATATTCTGATTTTTTTTTATTAAAAATTGAATGTAGATATGTCGTCATCTAAGCCATCGTCAAACATTTGGGACTATGCTTCCCTAGTTGAATCACCGCCACGGTCTGGAAAAATAAAGATTAAGTGTGGTTTGTGTGGCGCAAAGTTTGTGCACAAGAGTCATCGCTTTCGCCTACACTTGTCATGTCGAGGTGGTGATGCAAAACCATGCCCCTAAGGATGTCCAAATTCTTTTTCGAGCCCTGTTAGATTCGAATAAAAAGCCTTCCACTCCATCCAAACCTTCTGCTTCTGGATCTGGTACACAAATGACATCCACAAAAGATGCAGAGTAGGAAGCCAGATTAAAAGCTTTGGAGGAAGAACAATTCCAAATCGCCATAAAACGCAGCATGGAAGATGCTTCTAGACTTCAGCGATATTCGAGTCAAAGACAACACGATGTTGAAGCAGGGTCAAGTTACTCGTCGAGTACGACAAACAAGAAGAAGAAAAAGAGTAACAAATTGAAATTCCTAACTCGTCTCGGTGAATTTTATAGGGCATTGGGTACTACATACAATTCTTCACATAAAGCAAGTTTAAAAAATCTAGTTGAAAGTGTAGAAGAGCACGAAGGAAAAATCTCTTCGCCTTCTGACTCAGAGGAAGTGAATCAATTTGTATATGAAAAAATAGATAGCAGTTCCGATGGATCAGATGACAATACAGGAACAGGAAGACACTCATCTTATAGAGGTTATTAGTTATAAATTGTCATTTTGAACAATGTAATGTAATTATGTAAATACGTTAATGTAATTATGTAACAATAAAGACACTCATCTTTATTGTTTCGTTTAATTTCGAATTTCAATTGACAATCGAATTGAAATTCAAATTAATTTCAATTTATAACTTGAACTTGGCTCAAAGCTCGAACTCGCCTCGAAAACTGGCACTCGGTACTCAACTCGTGTGCTCGTACTCGGACTCGACTTGAAAACTCGCACTCGGTACTCTCACTCGTGTGTTCGTACTCGAACTCGCCTCGAAAACTCGGACTCGACTCGACTCGTTTACTACTCGTACTCGACTCGTACTCGGGCGAGTAGAGTACGAGCAGGGGGTCATGCTACTCGGCCGAGTAGAGCCCGAGTAGAGCAGCGGTCGGTCGTTAAGAGTCGAGTACGAGTAGGGCGATACTCGACTCGACTCGACTCGTGTACAGCTCTAACTATCATAATCAAAAATTTGTAAGGTGTGAGATTTTTATAACAAGATGTTTGTATTTCAGACGTTTGAATTTCATCTCTCATCTTACAGATTAATATGTAGATTTTCAAAGATGAAATGCATTTTGATTTATCTTACGTATGACATTTTATATGTATTGCACATCCTACTATATTTTGATTTTTTGATAAATTGCTTACATCATCACATCTTACAGGTAATGAAGACTGTTGGATGATATTATAGATTATTTTTGTAATATCGGCAATAGGTCATTGCACACTGAGGACCTTTTCTCAAATGATGACTGTTTTCTACTAATCAACAAACTTCAGTAATTACACAGTAGAGCATCCTTTTATTTTTACCTCATGACAAAAATAATAATATAAAATCCCAGGTATTCTCCAAAATTCAAACATCTTGTTATGAAAACCTACTAATGATCACCAATCTTCATGTGTATATATATGTCTCGTCGGCAATGTATATATCAATACATAACACCAACTAATGTATATATCGAATGGAATTTAATGCTACGATACATACTTGAAGACCGGTTTCTTATAACGATTCGTTGGTATTGACAACAATTCATTGGGTATGCAATGAAAGGGTAAAATCAAAACATGGAGGGTCAAGGATGGACGGAAGAGGAAATTGTTGCCTTTGCAGCAACACTTGCTGCAATGACTACTATATTGGAGTAGGGGAATTTTGCAGAAATATTTTATTTAAGTCACCCTCAGGATTTGGGGATGTTGAAAGAAAGAAGATAATAAATGCGATAATAAGAGCAGGTGACAGTGAGTGCATAGCACAGCTCAGAATGAACAAGGCTACATTCTTCAACCTATGCTCGGTTCTCAGGGATAGAAATCCTCTTCCCGATGGGAGACATGTAAGTATGGAGGAACAACTTGTCATGTTTCTTCACACAGTAAGGCATAATGTTAGAAACCATGTCATTGGACATAGGTTTATAAGGTCTAGAGAAACCGTGAGCTGATATTTTAGTAAAGTGGTCGATGCAATTGTTGGATTATATCCGGAGTTTGTGACACTCCCAAGTGCAGATACGCCGAATGAGATCTTTTCCAATCCTAAATGGACCACATACTTTCAGGTATGTTCATTTGTAATCACATTAATGCAACATCCAGTCCTGTCCAAACTTTATAGTATATTTTGCTTTATCATGATATTTCAAGTTGAAATTAGGACTGCATTGGTGCAATTGATGGGACCCATATACCCGCCTACATGCCAGCATTGCAAAGTGCAACCTACCGTAAAAGGGAAGGGGTCCTCTCTCAGAATGTAATGGGTGCATGTACATTTGACATGAAGTTCGTATATGTGCTCGCTGGATGGGAGGGCTCAGCCTCTGACGCACGCGTGTTACTCAATGCATTGACACATTCCACTGATCGCTTTACTATCCCCTAGGGTTCTTCATGTGTATTTATATGATCAACCATGTTGATAACATGACTTCTGAGTAAATAAATTGACAATCACTCGTAATTATTTGTAGGTAAGTATTACGTAGTTGATGCTGGTTACGCTCATGCTCCTGGATTCATGGCTCCTTATCGCGATGTATGGTACCACCTCAATGAGTACCGCACGGGCCACGTTCCAAGCAACATGAAAGAACTATTCAACTACCGGCATGCTCAATTACGAAATGTTATAGAATGAATATTTAGAGTATTGAAAGCTCGCTTTCCAATTCTCAAATCAACTCCACCATACAACCTTCACACACTGGTGAAGATAGTCATCGCATGTTGTGTGTTACACAACTTCATCCGTATATCTGGAGGGGATGGATTGGTAGAAGATGAAGTCTCATCTACAGATGTAACGGAGAGTATAGACTTATCGCCATGCTCAATTAATGTGACACAACGTGAGAAGGACGAATAGGCCACATTTCGAGACAATATAGCTATGAGGATTTATAATGAATCGCTTCCTGTGAGTCGTGGTGTTTGATGTTAATAAGAGTATATTTTGTCATTTTGTAGTAGGTTATAATATCACATGATTGTACGACGATACTTACAAGCATGTATTAGTACTTTGTTGGAAGTTTGGAAGAAGATGATCCTCAAATGACTTTTTTGTATACCATATTCTGTATTTGTCTATTAAATTTTAGCTTTCTTCATTTTATTGCCTTCCCATGACTTATATGCAATGTTGTACTGTTAGACTAAATATGTTCGTGTGCTATTTGTAGATAATTGAAGTTAATAGTGACGAGGAAATGTCTCCAAAAGCGCTGGACAACCGGTCAACTCCCACCAAACAACCTGGCCAAGAGCAGTCTGTCACCCCACGTAGGACATCGCGAAAGTATAAATCAAAATCACTCGATGGCAACGTTGTGTCTGGTGGTGTAATGTGGTGGACGGATGAAATGGATGACTGTCTCATTGATACCTTGATGGATGTTGTGGCGAATGGCCGTAAGAGTGCAAATGGTTTTAAGAAGGAGACCTATAAAATGGTCGTGGAAACTGTCAGGAGTGCCCTAGGGATATTAGTACAGGAAAAGCATGTTGGTAATCGCTTACGGACATTAAAACAATTGTACTTTGAGGTTCGGGACACCCTCAATGCCAGTGGGTTTAGCTGAGATGAGGACAATAAGCTAGTTACTGCCCCATATAATGTCTGGGAGGATTATATATGGGTGAGTTTTTCATTTTCTTTTTTCCTTTTTGAACCAGTCTATTACTTTACCACATATTTGATTTAAAGAATATCTCCATATTTCTCCGAGTAATACAGATTTTTTTACTTATTATCAATTATCAATAGTCACATCCCTATGCACAACACATTCAAGGGAAGGCGGGCGAAGGTACGATGACCTCACCTACCTACTTGGAAATGATCGCGCTACCAGATCGTGCGCTACCACAGGAAATATGCCTAGTATTGTGCGAAAGGGAAGGTCCCGTGATACCGATATTATGCCAACGACATCGGTTGATCTGAATGACGATACACTCGTCTTGTCAAGTGACAATATAGGGGACAGTGGGCAGAACATCCAGTGGTCGTTTCACACTGGTGAGGGAGCTCATGTCATAACCCGTAGTCCGAATGTCAATGGGAACAACTCGGTGAACATAGGTAGCACATCCAATTCTAAGAAGAAAGCCAGACAGGATCGCCCTTGTGACTTCATTGGCAAAGGAATGAGTGATGTTGCAGAAGCTGTCAAGTCACTAGCTATAGCCATACACCAAGGGAAGGATTTGGTACGTATGTCCCAGATTGTGCCTGCTTTGGAGCAGATTGAAGACCTCACGAGTCATAAGATCGTACGTGCCACAAGGATACTATCTAAAGATGAACAACAATCTGCCTCGTTCCTTTCACTCTCTGAGCATAGGAGGTTGGACTTTGTGCTGATGCTACTTTCACCAGATCAGTCATCTGACTGATTGCATTGCCATCCACCTGACCGTTAATGGGTTTCTGGTTTATTTGGCTTGTCAGCCAATTGGTTTTTGGACAAAACTGTCTTTTCTAGTCCAGGGCTAGTTTTCATGACTAGCTGGAAAAATGTTTAACATGTTGGATCATATTTTACTTTTCTTTTTAATTTTTATTTTCTTCTTTTTTGGATGTTTAAGGTGCGGATGAATGATCCCACCGTTGAAGCGTTATAACTTGCATTATATGTTGATATCTAATCATGCATTATCTGTTGTTTATCTCATTCATGTATTGTTTGCCATATGACTATCTTGTTCATATCTGCACTATCGATCGAACTTGTCCAATTTATTTCTGGTCAAGTCAACGCTTCAGGTATGCTCTCGGGTTCTCAGATTTGTTTCATTATCAGTTATCTATAGGTCCTAGTAACGTGCTTACAATCATTGCAAGTTTGATTAATGGTAATAATTCATTCATTTGCAAGTTGTAATTATTGGTATTTCCATTATCTGTAGATGGGGAAGAAAATGTATGTCGTCTTCAATGGACGTCGACCCAGCCTGTATTCTACTTGGGAGGAGTGCCGACAACAGGTGGACGAATTTTCCATGGCCCGATTCAAAGGATACAAGTACTACGTCAGAGGCATATACTCAATGGACTGCTTTCTGCAAGTATGTAGCGCAACACTATGAAGCGGAGACCAACATCGGTAACGACTATCAGATGGGGACGCAAAATCCTGAACGACTAATCATTGCCACTTGTAGCAACCTTTCTATAGGCCGCTTCCCGTCACCATCCCACTATTGTGCAAAGTGTGTTGGCATCTGCACACCGGCAGATGGCGTTGAAGAAACACCAGGGTCAATTAAGGCCCTCCTTAGGATAATCTTCGGTTGCTTGTTTTTAATCCTCGCCATTCATCTTAATGCGTGGCGCTAGTTTTTAGCTTTCTGTTTAATGGTTATGTTAACTATTGACTGATATGAATTTCTGGACTGTGGTTTGCTTTGAACAGGTTTTGTGGAAATTTAGGAAGTTTATGGGTTTAACCTCTACTTGCTTTTGGTAATTGCTTACTGACTTCTTATCTTGACAGGAGTACAATATTATTTTCATCAGTGGGGCCCAGTTATCTGCACGTAGAGTGGAATAGTAGCAAGCGTTTGCTACTAACATTGGGTTACTAATCTCACACCCATCCATCAGTGGTGTGAGTACGGTGATACACATCAATTTAAAAATTTTGAAGTGCTACATGTACACCTTGACATCTATATGTCTACTCACTACAAGAAATCCCACCTTTAGCAACGAAACTTTTCGTCACTAAAAGCCAAATTTTCGTAACTAAAGAGTTTTAGCGACGAAAATTTTCGTCACTAAATTCGTCACCAAAAGACCGTGGCAACAGGTTTTTATCGATGAAAAATTGTAATCGTCGGCAAAGGTAAGCTTTTTAGCGACGAAAATTTTCGTCGCTAAAAGTTACTTTTACCGACGAATTGTTTCGTCGATAAAAAACTTTTACAAAACTTTTAGCGACGATAGTTTTCGTCGCTAAAAAATAATTTTTGAACGTTTAGCGACGATAGCTTTCGTCGCTAAAAATAAATACAGAACTTTTAGCGACGAATATTTTCGTTGCTAAAAAATAAATGTTAAACTTTTAGCGACAATAGTTTTCGTCGCTAAACATATTTACAAAACTTTTTAGCGATGAACATTTTCGTCACTAAAAAATAAATGTTAAACTGTTAGCGATGATAGTTTTCGTCGCTAAAAATAATTACAAAACTTGTAGCGATGATAGTTTTCGTAGCTAAAAATAATTACAAAACTTTTAGCAACAAATATATTCATTGCTAAAAATAAATGTTAAACTTTTAGCGACGATAGATCTCGTCGTTAAAAATATTTTCAAAACTTTTAGCAACGAACATTTTCGCCACTAAAAAATAAATGTTAACCTTTTACTGACGAATATTTTCGTCGCTAAAAACTAAATGTTAAACTTTTAGCGACGATAGTTTTCGTCGCGAAAAATAATTGCAAAACTTTTAGCAACGAACATTTTTGTCGATAAAAATAAATGTTAAACTTTTAGCGATGATAAATTTCGTCGATAAAAATAATTACAAACCTTTTAGCGACGAACATTTTCATCGCAAAAAATAGATGTTAAACTTTTAGCGACGAAAATTTTCATAAGTTAAAGTCTCTTTTTTTAAAAAAATATTCCAGCATAAAATTCCGCACAAAATTCCTGATATATACCTATTACAATATATATTTCATCATATTCATCCTGATATACACCTGTTATGTAATATATTTCATCATATTCACATTCACATCCATCTAAACCCAAACTAGTAAATCCATCCAAACATAAACTACATTCATCCAAACACAAACAATCTTATCCATATCACATTCATTCATACATAAATACATATAAGTTTAAACATCATAAATAAAATACAAAAAATCATAAAGATTAAGGCGGAGGTGGTGGGGCATCGATGGGTAAGCGTACAACAAGAGCTTGAAACATCTTCGTCATCCATCGCTCATACTCTACCCACATCTCCTCCATCCTCCTCTCCTGCTCCTCCCTCTGCCTCGCTTGCTCCTCCATCCTCCTCTCTTGCTCCTGCCCCTATCTCTTCAGCTCCTCCATCATCCTCTCCTGCTCCTCCCTCTGCCTCTCCAGCTGCTCTCTGATGTCATGAACGATGACCTGTAGCTGCTGAATCTCTCTCTCTGCAATATCAGCTCAGTGTACGGTGCTATCGCCAACGACGATGGACTGGGTGGAGACAGCTCTAGCGGGTGTCGTGAGCTTGGCACCATGGCCAAGCCCACGCACATATCCAGAATGGGTGCCAAGCACCTGACTTAGGATCTCTGGCTCACTCCACTGAGTACCATCGGGAGTGAGCTGACTGCGTAAGGTGTCCATCTCCTCCTGTAATGAAAACATATGAATTTTCATAATAAATGACATTATTATAATTTAATGCAATTAAATTTTACAATATAAGGATTTTTACCCAAATCTCGCTGGCTCTAGGATGTACCCAAGATCCCGTCGTCTGCCGACAGTGAGTCACTCTGTAGAAGTCTACTGGTCCGGGCTCTGGCTAGTGACGGAATCTCGCTGCGCAATCGAAAGGAAAATAGAGTTAATATAAATAGATGGAAAGAATATATAACGTAATAATTACCAGTAATTTCTTACCATGTCGTGACGAAGTCGTACAAATGACTTTGAACCAGCTACGTGGTTCACTTCTAACTTTTCCCTGTTGTCAGAATTTATTTTGCTCCTCTTCTGAACACATTATTCATAATACATTATTATTAATTACGAATTTAATTATTACGTTAAGATATCGTAAATATGTAAATATTACCTGAAAAGAATAAGACGAAAACCTATCGTAGAGTATCCGCCAGTCCTCATCGGTCACGTGCGGCGGCACGTATGGTGCGGCCTCCTCATGGCTCACGCACCGCTTGTACCGCTGGTGTAACTTACCGTGGTAATCCTTGAACCACTCCTTGATCATGTCGTCAACGACATGGGAGATGTGCGAAACACTCAAATCGAAGTTAAATTTATCATGCAGTTTCGTAATTAATAAATTAAGGCAATAAACTTATTAAGAAAATAACTTAACAGTAAATGAACTTTTATAAAATAAATTTTAATTTACTAAAATTTACCTAAAGGCGTTGATGGATGAGCTGCCGCACATCATCTGCCACGTCTGCCCAACGGGGGGTGGTGGGGGGTTCAGAGATCGACATAAGACATCGACCTCCGACATAAACAGTCTGACATTATTCCCAACAGATCTAATGCAGTCCTGTGGGAAATCTACTGTCACCCTACCCTCACGAGTAAGTCGCTCAAAAAGTAACTCACGCGTGGGTCCACGTCCTCGTCGGCTAGTCGACGACACTATTGCAAAAGAAATATGTAAGTCTAAACATAAACAAAAGTCATTAAAATAAATATATGTAAGTTTAGACTTACATGCAGTGCCCGGTGTATGCGCGACTGAGGGATCAGACGCCTACGATGCAACATGTGACAGCGATGCTGCCTCCATCGCATCACGGGTAGAAGGGGTAGATCCAGTGCGCGAACAAAGTGCTCTCCCACCTGGTGCCATCACTGAATATGTGCGAGCTACGAACTTATAAATTTAAACAATGTCAATATAAGTGGAATATACTAAAATATTATGCAATTAGTGTTGACGGTACAATGCATTTGTTCTTATGCTTAGAGAGATTATTAAAATATGATTAGACCATTATACTATAATGCAAGCAGAATATAATAAAACTGTAAACTTTAATATATAACCCTTGGAAATTCCATTACACATTGTCATTCTATATTAAATATACATATTCGAATTGAAAAATGACATGTAAATCATGTGTACATTTAATAATCGTCGTCTGTATCACTATCGCTTAGGACTATTTCTTCTTCACCATCACTATCATTGATCAGTATTTCCTCTTCATCGTCTACAATGGATCCCTCAATAAAACCGCTATCATCTCTAATAATGTCATGTACTATTGAGGCATCAACATTATCAGGTGGCACATCATCTATGTCCAATTGCACCACATCAATATCAACACTTGAATCAGTCTCTATATCCCCAGATGGCATGTCTTCTTGATATGCTTGTTCAACCCTAGACGTGTCATTTTTCCCGTCTCGCTATCTTCAACTTCTGGTATGGGAATGTCAAATATGTTCCTCGGCTTTATTTTCTGCACCACGTGCCAAGAGCCGCCTAACTTGGTGTCAACGAGGTAAAATACTTGTTCGGCTTGGTTGGCGAGGACAAATGGATCGTCCTTAAACTACTTCTAAGATAAATTTAAGCTCGTAAAGTAGTTATCAGTGTATATTCCCAACTTCTTATTTCCAATGTCCCACTAATCACAACTAAATAAGTACACTCGCTTTCTCATATAATAATTCAACTCAATAATATCTGTCAAAATGCCAAAAAGTCAATTTCATCCTCCTCATTTGTTCCCTTCAAAACCACCCCACTATTTTGTGTGATCCTACACTTGTCACGTTCTTCGGTGTGGAACTGAATCCCATTTACAATACAACATGTTTATCTAGATACACATCTATCAAGGCCACACGCCAGTGAGTATAGTGCATCAGACGCATCCGCAGAATTGCTCGTGCGCAACGTCTTCATCTATTATCATGTATAGAATGTAATTGTTTAGGAATTTTCTTAGGTTCAAATAATGTGCAATACAATGAAAATTCTAAGTGTGGTGAGATGCAATGTAAAATCTTACTCGTTTTGCAAACCATTCTAGAAACTGATCCTGATGCATTCGATCATAACTTGTGGGGAATTTGGACTTCATCTCATCTATGTGTTCACTACACATAAATGGCACGTCATTAGCAAGAAACATTAAGATTATCGTATGTAAATAAAACAATAATCGAGGGAAGACTTACTCCAAGTACGACTCCATTTCTTCGCAATTATGCAACACATACCACCTCGCCTTTGCTAAATCCCTAAGGTCCATATCCTGAAACGTCGGGGATCCTAAAGGACGAACATTATGTGCAAACATAGATATGAGTTCTTGTTCATGCTCCTGCCCTTCATCAGGATTTCGATCTTCTTGGTTAAATCTAGTCTCTATGCCACGAAGATACATAGAACAAAATGTAAGGCACTTATTATCAATGTACGCTTCAGCTATGGATCCCTCCAGGCGTGCCTTATTCCTCACAAATCGTTTGAGTGTGTGAAGGTATCTGTACACAAAACCATGTTGAGGGTCAAATAATGCATATCAGACCCCAATAATTGCCTGATTTTACGAACATAGTACCGTCTAATAGCCTGTTTTAATCGTGTTTGTGATGAAGGGCGTATTTACAAACTTGGACTGAAATCGGAGGATAAAAGTGTGGAGTTAAGGTACTGATGGCACCAAGGCAAGGGATGGACCTCATGGGGCCAAGATCGACGACTGGAGCAAAGGGAGAGACAGGAAGAGTTTATAGTTGATATTTTTTTTTATTTGTTTTTCTTCTAAATTCATGAGATCTAGTCCACTCATGGGTGGCTAAACCTCTTAGCTAGGGCTAAGAGGTGAAGCTTGTAGCATGAAGGGAGACTCTGTTTTATGCCTTTAATTAATTTTAATTTATGAATTGATATTGATTATAGTTTGATCCAAGGGAATGTTTTTAGTCTTTAATGGTCTGTTGTGACTGAAATTACAATGGGTCTGCAATGGCTTTTAGCATGTTCTTTTCCTTTTTATATTTATGACGTCAGGAAGCCCTGTTGTTCACCATCGTCTCCTGGGCATGGTTGGATGTCGGTACCCTTCCTAACCTTCATACATTGTTGATTGGTTGGTAATTAGTTTAATTCTTTTGTTTACTTTGTCTCCTGGGCATGGTTTGGTGATGGAATCCATTCTAATTCATATACCTCTCATCTCTTGAAAACTATATCAACGGCAGTTCAGTTAATTTTCCTGATTTTTAATCCAGGTATAAGATCTCCCTGATCTCTACAAGTGGATCCTCTGAATCCCTAGTGTTCCTTCTCTGAATTTCTCTTAAGTTTTAAATTAATACTTCACAAATTTTCCTCAAATTATGTTTGATTTAGATTTCATCTTAATCTAGTTCTAGTTCTACTTAGTTTCAGAATACGTACAGGTTTCAGTCCCTGTGGATTCGACCTCGGTCTCACCGAGTTTATTACTACATCACAACCCTATACTTGGGGAGTGAACAAGTTTTTGGCGCCGTTGCCGGGGACTGACGGCTACGATTTTCTGAAATTAATTAGTCTTAGGATTAGTTTAAGATTAGGATTTCTTTTCTAACTTTAGTTTTTAGTTTTTTTTTTCTGATTTCTAGAAACTAACCTGTTTTCCTGTTTTGTAGGATCCTGACATACACTTTTAATTCGGTAATTTCTTTCTAAATTCTTTCTCTTTTTTCTGGATCTCATATTGCTGTAGAATTATTTTATTCTTAGGATTAGATTCAGAATTAGGGTTTTACTATGCAAGAGTTGGAACGTATATGTGCTGAGATAGCTAAGGAATCTTGGGAAAATTTTTTGATGTATGAAGATAATGATGGAAAACAGCCTATGCCTCAAATATTTTCTGAAAATTACTTCAACCAATTGAAACATGATGCTCCACCGATTAAGAAGTCCTTACGTGATCATATGCAGGAGAACAATTACACCCCACGGATTAACAAGACAGTACGTGAATGTTGGGGTTATCATAACTATGAGAGTGAGAATTATTATCACTCATCTGAGAAAAAGAAAACAATGCGTGATTATATTATGAGTGATAATATGTATTACCAACCATCAGATTCTCCCACACATGATCCGTATGACTCTAATCAGTGGAACCATCAATGTTGGGAAGATGAAGCAACAACATGTAATGATTATTCTCTTGGATACCCTACCATTGAGAACCAACCAGAAACGATCCAAGAGGATTCATGTTTTAATCTAGAACAATTCAACCAGCATGTTGTGAAAATGATGAAATCATTAGAAGTACTCAATTCGCGCCTTGAAAGGATAGAGGAAGCTCGCTCATCCCAACTACAATCCAATCCAGAAATACAATGCAAGGAAAGTGATCCTCACTCGCTTTTGACGAAATCTGGAATTTGGAATGAGGAGTTGGATTCCATTAATGAGCATACGGTTCAACTCCCCGATGAGTCGATCTCACTGACTGTTCAAAACAATGATGGAGATACATGGGTGTCTTTCAAATACAATGATGATGACACACTTTCCTTACATGATACACATGATCTCAATGATGAGGTTGAGGTTAGTTTATTCGAACCTCAACCGAATTTAGAATGTAAGGAAAGCGATCCCATCTCAAGTGTGTACTGCACTGAATTGGAAGCTGAGAAGTATTGGGATGAGATTCATGAGAGCACAACCCAAATTCCCCTGGAATCAATCTCAAGTATGGTCCAGGTCAATGCTCAAGAAGCACACGAAGTGATCGGTCATACTGAGCTACTCCACTCACCTAACATGTCCGATTTAAAAGTGGAAGATGAACTCATTAGAACCGACCCTTCCAACTTCTGTGAGACATGTTTGGACCACTCTCTTGAATTGAAGGATAATGTGATTCGGGAGAAGGACGAGCTGCTCGCTACGACTCTAGAATTTGAAACCACTCAATTGAGACCATCATCTAAGTTGTACACGTCTGACAGTTCAACGCCTCGATTGAGTAGTTTCAATGAACAAAGTGATCCCATCGATGCTTCCCCTATTGATCTTCAATATGTCTGTGCAGGGCTGGAGCAAGAGAGCATATCTTCATATACTTTTAAGGGCGAGGGAGTCCTTTAGCATCTCATTACAGACTTCAATGAGGAAAATAAGTCACTCTCAGCTGAATTTTCTGACTCTTTTAATAATTGCTGGGCACACTTTGCAAAGTCAAACGATCCCATGTCAAAAGACAAAGTGGATGCCTTGCAAGACAACATCTCGGTAGTTATCACTGACCGAGAGAACCCTTATTTTGAAGCCCCTTCTTCCCCTGATCCTAAACGTCTACCATTAAAGGAGGAGGAGCTGAAAATTGAACCGAAGTTTGACACTTCGAAATGTGTTGAGGCTACATCACTTTTTGGGAAGTTTTCTAAACTTTATCTACTTGTAGTCTCTGATTCACCATGGGATACTAAATTTGAAACTTCTTCTGTCACAGGTGAATCGTACATACTCTGGTTACCTCAAGCAATGCAATGGAAAATTTCTTATGAGGTACATAAGTCTCTCTGGAAAGTCATGCTCCAAGGCACCCAAGCCTTTTGCAAAAAGGCCTTTTGGATGATCCTGTTAAGAAACCTACTGAGAAATTTATCACGATACTGGCCAGAAGAGGAACCTTGCGGCATGACTGAGTAGTTTTTCCCTGCTTTCTTAGGATTAGAGTAGTTTCCTTTATGTTATTTTAGGATAGACGGTAAACTTAACGCTCCTGGGAGGCAACCCAGCTTTTCATGCCATTCCATTTTTCTTAATTTGTTAGTTCAATGTTTGTGGGTAACATTACTGCAAACCCTCACGAGACTACAACTCGTCCACTAGGGGCAACCTAGGGGTTTAAAGGCTTGTTGCATATGCTAAATGCAATCGAGAGCACCTGCGAAAGTGGTATAGGTAGGAGTTTATTTTGTTATTATTTTTGTGTTGTTATCTCTCTCGTGCTAGCCGGCTTCCATGCTGCGATCTCTTGGAAAGTCTCTCTCAATTCATCATTCAGGTACTATCTTTCCATCACTTCACATTTACGTTTGTTGTCCCATGTGCATTCCATGCTCATATCTTTTACATTGAGGACAATGTAGCTTTTAGGTTGGGGGTGGGAGATTAGGTTACCTAATCAGTGTTTTCTTTGTCTTGAGCAAAAATTGTGAAAATTTTAAATTTTTTCCGAAATTTCTCGTGAATTCGAAGTGATTTTGACAGCCATCTTTGATTTAGAATTACAAGATAAGTGATGTTGGTGATTTGTGACTCTTAGATTCCGTTGTCTGTTAGATTTCACAGTTAAGCTTGAATTGTTAATCCATGATTAGAAGTTGTAAACATTGATTGAGCCATGATTTCACATATCACATCTCGCTTACACATTAAGGTTTCAGTTCCATATTGAAGGATTAACTTGGTAATCACTGAGCATGAAAGGAACCGGCCTGAAATATTTTGCCATCATGAAAAAAAAAGAGAGAGAATTGAAAAGGTTGGGCAATTAATCTTCACCATAGGTTTGCTCCCTATAGGTGTGGATTCGATTACCCATGGTTAACAGCTGAAAAGAGTTGGACGACTAATTTCACCATAGGTTTGCTCCCTATAGGTGATAATTTGATTCCCCTCTTGACATTCTTTTAATAATAATAATAATAATAATAATAATAAAAAGAATATCAAAATCAAATCAAAGTTGGTAGGATGATTTATGAGGCATGTTTTGTTTTGGTTGTCTTGAATGCTCTTTAGATTATCAACGTTATCATGGAAATTGACAATTGGATTTCTTAATGTTGTTAAGCCGAGATTACACTATACATCCATGGATCTTAATGTTTAGAAACTTGCTAATTGGTGGAGTAATACTTTGAAATTGGTTATAAAGTTTACCGTGTGCTTGAGTCCAGGAGAAAGTAATACTCAACATTCATGAATCTTAGAATTCTCATATCCAGATTATTTTACAAAATCACTTGAGTTTATAAAAATTGTCCCGTAATTCTCAACTTATTTTTCGCATATTTTGCTCGGGACTAGCAAAATGCTGGTTGGGAGTTGTGTTGAGGGTCAAATAATGCATATCAGACCCCAATAATTGCCTGATTTTACGAACATAGTACCGTCTAATAGCCTGTTTTAATCGTGTTTGTGATGAAGGGTGTATTTACAAACTTAGACTGAAATCGGAGGATAAAAGCGTGGAGTTAAGGTACTGATGGCACCAAGGCAAGGGATGGACCTCATGGGGCCAAGATCGACGACTGGAGCAAAGGGAGAGACAGGAAGAGTTTATAGTTGATATTTTTTTTTTATTTGTTTTTCTTCTAAATCATGAGATCTAGTCCACTCATGGGTGGCTAAACCTCTTAGCTAGGGCTAAGAGGTGAAGCTTGTAGCATGAAGGGAGACTCTGTTTTATGCCTTTAATTAATTTTAATTTATGAATTGATATTGATTATAGTTTGATCCAAGGGAATGTTTTTAGTCTTTAATGGTCTGTTGTGACTGAAATTACAATGGGTCTGCAATGGCTTTTAGCATGTTCTTTTCCTTTTTATATTTATGATGTCAGGAAGCCCTGTTGTTCACCATCGTCTCCTGGGCATGGTTGGATGTCGGTACCCTTCCTAACCTTCATACATTGTTGATTGGTTGGTAATTAGTTTAATTCTGTTGTTAACTTTGTCTCCTGGGCATGGTTTGGTGATGGAATCCATTCTAATTCATATACCTCTCATCTCTTGAAAACTATATCAACGGCAGTTCAGTTAATTTTCCTGATTTTTAATCCAGGTATAAGATCTCCCTGATCTCTACAAGTGGATCCTCTGAATCCCTAGTGTTCCTTCTCTGAATTTCTCTTAAGTTTTAAATTAATACTTCACAAATTTTCCTCAAATTATGTTTGATTTAGATTTCATCTTAATCTAGTTCTAGTTCTACTTAGTTTCAGAATACGTACAGGTTTCAGTCCCTGTGGATTCGACCTCAGTCTCACCGAGTTTATTACTACATCACAACCCTATACTTGGGGAGTGAACAAACCACTATGTTAAGAGTATGAAAACATGGATATATGTAGTTTACGAAATGAATAAAAATTTTAATAGGTTCTACCACCTTTCGATCGGATACATCTAACGATATTGTACTGGGCTTGCAAGCTTCGCCTCGTGCCGTAAGTGAATCGCTAGGTATACCATGACATCAAAAAACACAGGTGGAAATATTCTTTTAAGTTTGCAAAGGATTACGACAATGTCCCTCTTTAGTCATTTAATAACATCTACATTCAACAATTTCGAACACAAATCTTTAAAGAATATTCCCAACTCAATCAGCGCCGTACTGATATCTTTGCTCAGGAATCCACGAATGGCAACTGGCAGTAAGTGTTGTAGAAGGACGTGACAATCATGACTTTTCATTCCTGTTACCTTACAGTCCGTAACGTTTACACGCCGAGATATGTTTGACGCATACCCATCGGGAAACTTCACTAATCTAAATCATTCACATAAACGCTTTCTCTCTAATTTTTTAAACGTGTAGCAGGCTGCTAGTATAGTATATGAATTTTCATGTTGTTGCAAGTGCAACTCTTTCCTTAAATCCATTTCTTGTAGATCTAATCGAGCCTTGAAACTGTCTTTTGTTTTCTTCTCTAGGTTCATCAATGTTCCGAAGACATTGTCACATATATTTTTCTCAATATGGATGACATCCAAGTTGTGTCACAATTTCAGATCACTCCAATAGGGCAACTCAAAAAAGATGCTCTTCTTCCTCCAATTATAATCTAATACTGTACGATTCCTCTTCTTCAAGTGCGATGCCTTACCAAATATAATTTTTCCAATGTTACTCAGTTGTTGTATCAGATCTTCTCCAGATAGCTCTTTCAGGGGTGGCCTATGATCTTGTTTGCCATCAAAGATCATCGTCTTCCTGCGCCAACTATGATCACTCGGAAGGAAGCGACGATGACCCATATAACACATTTTTCTACCATGCTTCAATGACAATGAACAAGTTTCAATACTACATGTAGGACAAGCCAACTTGCCCTTCGTGCTCCACCCAGACAAATTTTCATACGCGAAAAAAGTCATTTATTGTCCACAAGACCGCTGCATGTAATCGAAATGTCTGTCCTACAAATGTGTCATACGTTTCTACATCTTGACTCTACAACTTATTTAACTCATCTACTAACGGTCGCAAATACACATCAATGTCATTCCCAGGTGACCTGGGTCCAGGAATAAGCAATGACATCATGAAAAATGACTCCTTCATACACAACCAAGGAGGTAAATTGTATAGCATAAGTACCACTGGCCACATACTGTACAAGCTACTCATATTACCAAATGGATTAAAATCATCACTTGTAAGACCTAGTCGAATATTACGAGAATCCTCTACAAACCAGTCATGTTGCTTGTCAAAATTTTGCCAGGCTTCAAAGTCCGCAGGGTGCCTCAGTATATTATCATCATAAACGCGTTTCTCCTTGTGCCACCTCATATCTTTAGCCGTCTTACGAGACATAAACAATCTTTGCAATCTGGGTTTCAATGGAAAGTACCTTAACACATTTTACGGGATTTTCTTACGCCCAACTTTATCATACTTCTACCTAGACTCTCCACAAAAATGACACTCTTCAACCTTATCTTGCTCTTTCCAATATAATAAACAATCATTTATACATGCATGTATGAGACTGTAACCAAGGCCCAAGTCTCGCATCAAGGAATTTGCCTCGTAATGAGACTAGGCAATGTCTCACCGTCCGGTAATGCTTCTTTCAACAACTTAAGCAACATGTCGAACGATTTGTTACTTCAACGATTTGTTGTCTTCAAATAAAGTAACTTTGTAAGAAAATTCAACTTGGAGAAGTTCTCACACCCCGGATAAAGTGGACGTTGCGCACCCTCAACAAGCTACTAAAGTTTCCTAATTCGGCATCACCCATTGGAGGAATATCTTGGCTACTGCTTGTCACTGCAAAATCAGTATCTGCAACTGTTCCCCTGAACACATCCCCTATGATATCTTGCATTTCGTCAATGTCTTCATCCTCGTCATCCGACACAATTGGGTCTTCGTTGACTTCAGTGCCCTCAACTTTATGGGTCATATCTTCACCATAATGGATCCACCAAGTGTAACCCCGGTCAATCCCAACTATGAACAAATTGTCCTCTACTTTGTCTAAAGTCTTATATATCATGTTCTTGCATTTTCGACATGGACACCTAATCCTATTCCTTGAATCTGCTCGATTTCACGCAAATTCCATGAACTCTTGAACCCCTTGTTTATACTCTGGGCCAAACTGTTCTTAGCTCTCATCCAACTCTTATCCATCTCTACAATGAAAAGACTAGAGTCAGTTTACGGAACTATGTTTAATATTAGGCTTGGTTATAGGTTTAGGTTATATGTTTAGGTTTAGGGAATTGAGAATGGGTATAAGTTTAGGTTTAGGTTTAGGTTAGGGAGTTGAGATTATGATTAGGTGTAGGTTTAAGTTTAGGGATTTAAGAATACGTTACGGATAAGGTTTAGGGAATTGATAGCTTAGGTTATAGGTTATAGGTTATAGGTTATAGGTTTGGGTTATAGGTTTAGGTTATAGGTTAACGTTTAGGTTTAGGTTATAAGTATAGGTTTTGGGATTTGAAAATAGGTTTAGGTTAAGGTTGTAAGTATAGGTTATAGGTTAAGGTTAAGGTTTAGGTTTAGGTTATAAGTACAGGTTTTGGGATTTAAGAATAGGTTTAGGTTAAGGTTATAAGTATAGGTTAAGGTTGTAAGTATAGGTTATAGGTTAAGGTTAAGGTTTAGGTTTAGGTTATAAGTACAGGTTTTGGGATTTGAGAATAGGTTTAGGTTAAGGTTATAAGTTTAGGTTAAGGTTATAACTATAGGTTTAGGTTATAGGTTTAGGTTATATGTTTATATTTTAGGTTAAGGTTATAAGTTTAGGTTATAGGTTAAGGGTAAGGTTTAGGTTTAGGTTATAGAGGTTTAGGTATAGGTTATAGGTTATAGGTTAAGGTTTAGGTTAGGTTATAGAGGTTTTAGGTTTAGGTTATAGGTTATAGTTATAAGTATAGGTTTAGGTTTAGGTTAAGGTTATAAGTATAGGTTTTGGGAATTGAGAATAGGTTTAGGTTAAGGTTATAAGTATAGGCTATAGGTTAAGGTTAAGGTTTAGGTTTAGGTTTTGGGATTTGAGAATAGGCTTAGGTTAAGGTTATAAGTTTAGGTTAAGGTTATAGGTATAGCTTTAGGTTATAGGTTATAAGTATAGTTATAAGTTTAGGTTAAGGTTATAATTATAGGTTATACGTTAAGGTTTAGGTTTCATAAGTTATAAGTATAGGTTTTGGGATTTGAGAATAGGTTTAGGTTATAGGTTTAGGTTTAGGTTATAGGTTTAGGTTTAGGTTATAGGTTATAGCTTTAGAGCCTGTTTAGGCAAACAGCTTTGGGTGTATTGTGGTGTATAGAATTAGCTAGTCAGGTGCATTTAATGCCTTCAGTGGATGGTCGGATGGTTTGGGTGTAGACGTCAATCCCATGACCAGCATCAGTTATGTTTGGGTGTTGTGGTATTGCCAAACCACCCGCAATCCGCTCTTCTTAGGACCAACAACCACAGAATTCAATCTCTCTCCACCGTTCTACTCGAAAATCCATTCCCAACCACCCAATTTTCTCCCTCTCTCCTTCATAAACTTCTCATCCCCTGCATCTTGATTCCCGCTCAAACAAGAAAAGGAAAAAGAAAAAAAAAATTGAAAATGAAAATGAAAATCCCTACATCCCTTACATTGTCAGGACTCGTTGGCTCCAACCCCAGCAATTCATAGCATTGCCTCCCAAAACCCTAAAATCCCAACCTCCAATCCGAAGAAAAGGTGGACAGTGGCAACCGATTCTTAGATCCAAGATAGAGATGGCGTTACTGACGAAGAAATCCTCGTCGTCCTCCTCCGGACGACCTCCGACCGTGAAATTCGCTCGCCGGATGTCGAGCAGCCGCATCCAGAGCCTCACCCGCGAGGAACAGCTTGACATTGGTGGCGATTACGGCGCCCACAATGACTTCAACAACTACACCGTCATTATGCCTCCGACACCGGACAACCAGCTGATGGGCGACAACGGAAACTCCTAGGACCTGAAAGCCGAGGACCCAAATCTGAAACAAAGAGTGGGGAAGAGCCGGGGAGGGAATGACGGAGGAGGTAATAACGAGGGTGGATTTTGCAATCCCTCCATGTCTATGCTAATACAGCGAAGGACAGATGAAACCTGCAGTCGACGCTGCCTAAACACGTAGGGGGTAGGGTCGGTGGGATTTGACAATCCTATCCCACCTAATACCCTTTAATACACCGTAATCCATTTGCCCAAACAGGCCCTTAGGGAGTTGAGACTAGGTTAAGGTTTAGGTTTAGGAAATCGGGTTCGGGTTCGGGATTGGGTTTAGGTTTGGGTTTAGGGATTAAGTTTAGGTTATAGGTTATAGGTTATAAGTATAGGTTTTGGGATTTGAGAATAGGTTTAGGTTATAGGTTATAGCTTTAGGGAATTGAGAATAGGTTTAGGTTTAGGTTTAGGAAATCGGGTTCGGGTTTAGGTTCGGGTTAAGGTTTTAGGTTTAGGTTATAGGTTATAGGTTATAGGTTATAAGTATAGGTTTTGGGATTTGAGAATAGGTTTAGGTTAAGGTTATAAGTATAGGTTAAGGTTATAAGTATAGGTTTTGGGATTTGAGAATAGGTTTAGGTTAAGGTTATAAGTATAGGTTTAGGTTATAGGTTAATGTTTAGTTAAGGTTATAAGTATAGGTTTTGGGATTTGAGAATAGGTTTAGGTTAAGGTTATAAGTTTAGGTTAAGGTTGTAAGTAAGGTCATAGGTTAAGGTTAAGGTTAGGGTTTAGGTATAAGTATAGGTTTTTTTTTTGGGATTGGGAATTAGGTTTAGGTTTAGGTTATAAGTTTAGGTAAAGGTTGTAAGTATAGGTTATAGGTTAAGGTTAAGTTCAGGTTTAGGGTTTAGGTTATAGGTTATAGGTTAAGGTTTAGGTTAGGTTTTAAGCTTAGGTTAAGGTTGTAGGTTTAGGTTATAGGTTTAGGGATTTGAGAATACATTTAGGTTTTAGGTTTAGGTTTAGGTTATAGGTTTAGGTTATAGGTTTAGGTTTAGGTTATAAGTTATAGCTTTAGGGAATTGAGAATAGGTTAAGGTTTAGGTTTAGGGAATCGGGTTCGGGTTTGGGATCAGGTTTAGGTTTGGGTTTAGGTTTTAAGTTATAGGTTAAGGTTTGGGTTATAGGTTAAGGTTTAGGTTATAGGTTATAGGTTATAAGCATAGGTTTAGGTTTAGGTTTAGGTTATAAGTGTAGGTTTTGGGATTTGAGAATAGGTTTAGGTTTGGGTTATAAGTTTAGGTTAAGGTTATAAGTATAGTGATAGGTTATGGTTTAGTTTAGGTTAGGTTATAAGTATAGGTTTTAGGATTTGAGAATAGGTTTAGGTTATAAGTTTAGGTTAAAGTTGTAAGTATAGGTTTGGGTTTAGGTTATAGGTTATAAGTATAGGTTTTGGATTTGAGAAAGGTTAGGTTATAGGTTTAGGTTTAGGTTATAGGTTTTTTAGGTCTAGTTATTTAGGTTATTTTAGGTTTAGGTTTTTGGGTATTTGTGGGTGGTTTAGGGGTTAAGTTTCGGATTGGTTGGTTGGTTTCGGGTTTAGGTTAGGTTTTAGGTTTAGGTTAGGTATATGTTATAGGTTATAAGTATAGGTTTTGGGATTTTAGAATAGGTTTAGGTTAAGGTTATTAGTATAGGTTAAGGTTATAAGTATAGGTTTTGGGATTTGAGAATAGGTTTAGGGTTTAGGTTTAGGTTTAGGTTATAGGCTATAGCTTTAAGGAATTGGGAATATGTTAAGGTTTAGGTTTAGGGAATCGGGTTCGGGTTCGAGATCGGGTTTAGGTTTTAAGTTATAGGTTAAGGTTTCGGTTATAGGTTAAGGTTTAGGTCTAGGTTTAGGTTATAGGTTATAGGTTATAAGTATAGGTTTAGGTTAAGGTTTAGGTTTAGGTTTAGGTTATAAGTGTAGGTTTTGGGATTTAAGAATAGGTTTAGGTTTGGGTTATAAGTTTAGGTTAAGGTTATAAGTATAGGTTTAGGTTATAGGTTAAGGAATCTAGTTTAGGTTATAAGTATAGGTTTTGGGATTTGAGAATAGGTTTAGGTTAAGGTTATAAGTTTAGGTTAAGGTTCGGTTTCAGGTTCGGATCGGGTTTAGGTATTCTCCAGTATTATCTACTATTGAACCTAGTATTATCCACTAC
Source organism: Magnolia officinalis (assembly GCA_021015155.1). Classification (NCBI taxonomy): domain Eukaryota; kingdom Viridiplantae; phylum Streptophyta; class Magnoliopsida; order Magnoliales; family Magnoliaceae; genus Magnolia; species Magnolia officinalis. Next base: position 65,563,125 of record JAJHSJ010000008.1, read on the forward strand.
ATACTAGTAACACACAACCAATATTGGGGCACCATGCCATAAGCTACAAGAATTTCATGTCATCCTAAACAAGGTATCCTCCATTGATAACATATATACATATATACATATATACATATATGTGTGTGTATATATATATATATATATATATTATATATATATATATATATATATATATATTATAAGTTCTTTTTTTCACTTACATTCGCAAATACATTTGTCATCCATCCAAGAAAATTGAAACAAGTACTGTCACTCTATAACTAACAGTTGAAAAGGAATCATGCATCTTATCTTACCGCAACATAAACAGTGGTTCCCAACTTCCAAGGACCCACGCTCAACATCCGGATAGCTCCGACACACATCCGGGTCTCTCCATCAGTTCTAACTAATGCAACTAAATCCTAAATTAGTTACTCATCCAAGGTTGGATAGATTGTAATACTTTCATATTCCCATTTAAAATGTCCACGCCGAAAATCCGGCAACATCTCCCTATGCCTCTCCAGATAAGTTGATCTTACTTTACATTCCGATGTCAAATATCTAATGCAATGTAAAGATATTTAGCATTAGATACAGAACAAAAGAAACATATCCAGAGAGAAACGAGGAGATGGACCGCGGATCAGGCATGGACATTTAAATAGATTATATGAAAACGTACTATCCATCTAACCTTGAACTTTCCAAAATGGGACAATTTAAGCAATTTCTATGCCACCAAAAACACACCATATCTTTGTATGGCCCCATAGAAATCCTCAAACGAGTAACTAATTATCTAACTTACGAATCTATAAATTACAAGTCACAACTATAAACTAACTAATCATAATAATAATTTAAGGCAAAAAAATGTAATATACAAGCTCATTAAGGTTTGCAAGGACAATTATAGGCAACAGAAGGCAATGGAGCAATATATGTTGCACGTAGTAATAGTCTCATGTAATAAAGTCATTGGTTATGGTTGTGTAATATTCATTTTTTAATAAGCTCCATGTAATAAAGTCATGATTCTTGTCATGTGTGCATTTTATTTTTTTATTAGTAAGCGTTCAATCCCCAAATTTTAGGTTATAAGTATTTTATTCTATAAAGTCAAAGATGGAAAAGGAAATCCCTTTTTTGGGCCTTAGAAAAAAATATCACATTTCAATATATTTAATGCCAAGCACATATGCAACACACACTTAGGATGTGTGCTATTTGGGATCCCAAATGTCCATCATATGATCCCACAAGTCCATATGTCCTTATCCAAAAAAACAAGTTATTCATCAGGTGACACATGCCTTGCGAATAAAATGCTAAACATTTACCAAAACTAATCAGCTATTTGGAGAAGGTTCTTACTTAAACAACTACTTCAACTCAAAACTTCTGTAGCTCCAATGAATGTATGAACAGTGGGCATTAAGTCCCACTATTTCGTACCATGGGGTCCAGTTGAGTTTTGGATTTGTCTCATTTTGAGGTCATGTCCTAACATGAGCTGGCAAAATGGATGGACCGGGTGATTTCTCATAAACTATTATTAATATTTTACTAGGCTCATTATAATATTTATTTATCATCCAACCTCTTAACTAAGTCATACAGATGTGAATCAAGGAAAGACATAAATATCAACATGATTATTGACTTTTGCTAAAATTTTAAAAGGTGGGTGCCCACTATATTATCGCCCACCAGAGATTCGGATTCACTTCATTTTTCGGCTCAACGCTAAAATAAGTTGGGGAATGGAATGGAAAGTGTGGATTAAATTAATGCATCAAGGTGGGGCCTGTATGAGTGGCCCACCCAAAAATCTAAAAACCAACTGACGTTTTAATATATATATTATATATATATATATATATATATATATATATATATATATATATATATATATATATATAAATTTTGTTAGCTTGTTAGTACACTCCCATGTCAGTACACGCACTCCATGTTAGCCATACCCTGCTTCACGTCCAACGTCCAGGGACACTGGACGGCATGGATAAACACGACATCATGGTGGGTCCCACATGTACGTGGCCCACATTTCATCAAGGTGGGTCCCACATGAACGTGGCCCACCTGATGAATCTGATATTTGTGTTTTCTCATCATCCATAAGGTAGGGTCCACAAGACTTGGACGGTTTGGGTAAGACATACATCAAGGTGGGGTCCATCCGAGCGGGCCACACATCACACAAAAATGAAGAGAGAGAGAGAGAGAGAGAGAGAAGCACCCACCTCTTGATCTACTCCATCAATCCCTCGGGTCCTCAAGCCTTCTAGGATCCTTATTAATGGTGGAGATGGGCTTCTAATGGCTAGATTTAAGGGGACCTATGGTGAAAGAGGGCTGGCCATGGAGATGGGTTGGGACGTCCATGGCTTCTTGGTTGCTAGGGGAGATGAGAAAATGAGGAAGGAAAGAGAGAAGAAAAAGTTATGGCTTGTCATAATGATGGAAGACCCTCATAAATACCTAGGTAAGGGGAGGTGTTGACTTAAGAAGAGGAGTCTTTACTACTTGTGTAAGGGCATGACATCACCCACCTAGGTAATGGTCCCCATAGGGGTAGGTGAGTCCTGCAATGTGCGGTCCACAGCCATTATAATGCGTGAGCCACAAATATGATCCAAGCATCATATTGGCACATGAGACACGACATTAGAACCGCGGTGACAATGTGGTCATGACGGTACAAGTCTCGAGTCAAGCCGACTCAGATATACTGGAAGCGACTTAAGATCGCACGCAATTGTCGATAACAGATCGCGGGTCGCCGAATTTCGACCGGGAGGACCGCGAAAGCCTACAGAACAATACAGTATAAGATACGAGTCTTACACTTGATGTCTGAAGGTGGGTCCAATGCCACCAGCAACATGTCCCCATTTTGGAAAGAAATCAGGTCTTATTTGCCTTGCCTAGACAGGATCGTGCAATGGCATGTTGGGAATGGGGACTTTTTTTATTAAAGAAGAGAGTGCCTAGTAAAAAGAGGGCCCTCCCGCTTCATTAAAACAGAGACGTATACAACTAGGTTGATTTTGGGTGAGGCGACCACCATAAAGGGCCCCACCTATCATATGATATACACATTAGATTTGAGATCCCTAATAGAACTTAACCCAGCCTTGTCCAAAAGAAAACGCCCCCTAACACCCGGGGGAGGAGATGGGCATGTAGAAAATCCTTGCCCACTTGCGACGAACTACTATCTCTAGCCAATCCGTCAGCAGGCTCATTTCCCTCCCTAGGAATGAGAGAGAATCGAAAAATGCCCCTGCCACATAACCTTAAAATCTGGCTTACCAGAATTTCCATTTCCAAACAACAACAAAGTCCCCTGATAAACAACCCACCACCCAATTTGAGTCTATTTCGATTAGCACTCTGTCAAAACCGAAAGACAAACATAGCTCCACCCCATCATGAATAACCTGAAGTTCTGCTAAATTGTTGGAAGCAATCCCATATCCCCTGGAAAAGGCAAATTTTAAGTCCCCGTGGTTGTCCCTACAGATGCCCCCTCCTCCAGCCGGGCCAAGGTTGGAAAGAGCTGAGCCACCAGCGTTGAGCTTTAGCCAACCCTCTAGCAGCCTAATCTACTTAACAACAGCAAAACCAGCAGATGGAGCAGAGGAAGATTCAAATCCCCTGGGCTGAGAACCCCCAGGAACGAGCCGAGGATGGAGCTCTAACTAGACAAGTCTAGGTCCCCTTCAATAACTCATCCCCAGCCCCATTCCGTCTTCGATTCAGCTATTGCAGGTTAGCAATTTCCTTGGGCCTGCTAGCCTTTCCCCTGTCCTCGGCTTACTCCATCATCCCTCATGAGGCTTTCTCTTTCATCCTTCAAGGCGGCTTTACAACTTCGAAGGAGAGGCCGACGAGCTTCTAGCCCTAAACCCCTCTGTTCCTTCACGGTAAAATCAGCCTGGAATTTGCTTAGATCCTCATCTGCTCCTAAATGGTGGTCGAGCTGGATTTGGTTCAGGAACCTCCCGCCGAAAATGTCTATATTCCTTTGGAGACTTCTCCAGGGTGCGATCCCTGTGGATGACAGAGATCAGTCCAGAGGCATCCAGCTTGCTTCCCCATGTTCTTGCTACTCTCCTATTAGCCCGTGCAGGCCTGAGTTAGAATCGATTTCTCACCTATTCCTTAACGGGCATATGGCAAAGCAGATTTGGTCCTTCTTCTTGGCCATCTGCGGGATCTCTCTCATCCCCCACCATTCTATTGAGGGGCGACTAAGGCAATGGAAGCAGTGTCAGCTCCGGGTGCAGCATCTGCCATCTCCAGAAGAATTATCCCCACCTGATACTTTGGGAGCTTGGGGAAAGTTAGGAACAGGGCCAGGTATGACGGAATCCCTATGCTCGTGAACAGGTTTTTCTACGCATTAAGTGGTGGATTAATCTCATCCTTGAGGGTGATTTGGTCGTGTTGCGGATGATTCCTGGGCTGATCTTGAGAAGACAGCCACTGCTTTGTAGGGAGTTTCTCTCGAGCATCGTGAAATGGACGGAGCCGACGAGGGGTTGGGTGAAACCAAACATGGATGGATCGTCAAGAGGTAATCCGGGTTTGGCTAGCGGGGGTGGGATTTGTAGAAGAGATGATGGGAGTTTCGCTTTTGCTTCTCGAGAGGATATGGGGTGACCACGAACAATAGAGTAGAACTCCGAGTTATCTATGTTAGTCTTGTTCAGTGCCTGCTTAGAGGGATGTTTAAAGTGGAAGTAGAAACTGACTCCAAGGTGGTGGCTGACCTCCTTTGTAGGAATCTGGTCACGCCCTGACAATGGCGTCCCTGGGTTAGGTGGATTGCAAACCTGGGGAGGAGAGCGTCCTTTCAGACCCGTCTCATTCTTCGTGAAGCCAATGGGCGACGGATGGTATGGCTAGAGAAGGTAACTTAAGACAGAGGGATGTAGATTTTATCCACTTGAGGGAGCTTCCTTCCCCTGTTCGCGGTCTTGTCTTCCTAGACAAAGTTGGTTTAGGCTCCGTCAGATCTGTCCATGTGAAGTTGTAAAGTGTTTTTCGTATTTGCTTTCCTTGTTTAGTTTCCTTTCCTTGGCAGCTGTTCAGGCTGCCCTTACAATAGGCTCCCCTGATCCTTTTTTTCCAAGGGCTACCCGAAGGAATCTTGTTAGTTGTATTCCTTTTCTATTAATGAAATGATACCTTTTGAAAAAAAAAAAAAAAAAGGATCAACGGGGAGGCTTATTTTCCATCTAACCTGTTTATAAGGTCATACATACCTAGATGAAGGTAAAACACTAATATCATCTTGATATGTGCCTTCTAGGCTCCAAGAAGTTTTGGACAGTAGTGTTAATTCCTACTACTCTGGTGTGGTTCATTTGAGTGTTGGATCTGCCTTGTTTTTAGTGCATATCATAGAATATATATATTAAGGAAAAATGGTGTATTGACATCGTTGTATGGTTAAATTCTCAAAAGAGGTTTGACCTTTCAAATATTATAAGGGTAGCCTTTGACAGGTCATGAGAAGTTTTTAGACCAAATTATCATTGTTCTTGGTTCAGTAGTTATATGGTTTTGAGTGAATAATAAGTTACGTTGTATTTAATGTTGAAAAACTGATGTGGACGAAAGCCTTTTTTGGGCGTAGGCAAGGCCCAACTCTTGGGGCCTACATTGATGTATGTGTAGAATCCATGCTTCCAATCCTTTTTGCCGTGTCATTTTAGGGCTAGGGCCTAAATATCAGCCTAATCTAGAGCTCGTGTGGGCCATAATAAAAAATAATGTTGACAATGGCACCCACTGTTGAAACTTTCCAGGTTTACTGTGATGTTTGTTAAAATTGGACACTTCCATGTCGGGACTTTTTGGGCCCACAGCGAGCTGGCTGACAGGATCGATGGAATGGTTCACCCCATTATGAGTCTCGACTCCTATTATTTAAAAATAATCAAGTTATTAATTACATCAACCCGACAACCACGACCTTTACCACATTACAACCACGACCCTTACCAGTGGTTGTCATGTTATATAGGTAGTGGTTTTTTTTTTTTTTTTTAATTTTTTACGGTTAGCTTGTTAGTATACATCACATGTCAGTGTACACACTCCATGTTAGCCACCCCCACTACGGATCAATACCAAGAGTTATATAGGTCGTGGTTGTAATGTGGTAAGGGTGGAGGTTGTTATGTTATTTGGGTCATGGTCGTCATGTTATATGGGTCGTGGTTGTCATCTTTTATGGGTTGTGGTTGTCATGGGTCATGGTTGTCAAGTTATATGGGTCGTGGTTGTCATGTTATATGGGTCGTGTTTGTCATGGATCGTGCATGGTTGTCATGTTATATGAGTTGTGGTTGATATGGGCCGTAGTTATCATGTTATATGGGTCGAGGTTGTCATGTTATAAGGGTCTGGGTCCTGTCGTGATTTATGTGTCAAATCCAATCCGTCCATTGGATTTAGAATTTAATTTAACATCGTGGTCCAAAAAATGAGTTACATTCAAAAAATTTATGGCCCCCAAAAGGTTTTCAATTTCACTACTTTTTATGTTGTGGTCCACATGAGCCTTTGATATGCCTCATTTTTGTGCTCATTCCTTTAAGTGATCTTTCAAAATGAATGGATGGCATGGGTAAAATATATACATCACAGTGGGCCCAATAAGACTATTCATATCTACATAGGTCCGATTACCCTACCCATGTATGCGAGAAGAGGAGATGACACTTCCTCAACAATAAGATGACACCGTTTCATGACAGTTCACCAACTAGCACCACTACAGCCACACTGCCCATGCTCTTGACTATACCCAAGCCCGAGCACGTGGGTGCATGCATTCCAATGTGTAGAACATGCAAACCAATCACCTCTTTATTCTCCAAGTTAGAATACTCCACACTCAAACCATATATACACCTTTAGCTTTGATGCTTAAATCATCAGGGACTGCTTTGCTTACCAGTTTCCACATGAAGATAGCAATTTTGGGGGGTAAACGGGTATGACAAACCCCCTTAGTCCATCCAATTATGTTCCCTGCCTTGTGGACCATCTCCCATGCTGACTTGACTGAAAATTTCCCAAACGATTCCCTGGTCCAGATGCTCAGGTCTTCTCCGACGTGAGTAACAATTCCTTCCCTATAGACATGCTCTACAATGTTTGGCAAGAGCTAGGGGATTTCAAGGGCAGATTGGAGGAGGCCTGCATTACCGAGCACATCGTGCACTTTCAGCTGCAATAGCTGGGTTCGGAGGGGGCGCTAATAGGAAGTTCAGAGGGGGGCCGAGACCGGACCAATTGGTGGACTAGAAGCTGCATGATCCTTCTCCTAGCAACACTCGGGTGTTATCTTCAATTTTTTCTGTGTGCTTCTAGATTTTTTTTTCTAGAGTGGGGACACAGAGGGTCGAATTTGGGCAGGGATTTCCGGGATGCTCGCTGGATATCCATATTCCCTGACACAAAGAGGCTTATAAACTATATTTGGAACTAACGAGGGTTGCCCAAGCCATCTTCATCCTAAAAGCTTTCATTACATCCATGAGCAACTTGATGCCTAGGCCACCTTCAGACTTAGGGGCAAATATTTTATCCTAGGATATCCAATGAAGATTTTTTTTCCATCCGTCCAACCCCGGAAGAATTCGCAAGAGCTATCTTGATGGAGTCTAGAATTCCTTTAGGGACAACTGTCGTTGCTAAGGTATGAATCAGGTGCTGGATAAGACATGGTTGATGAGGAGTACTCTACCAAATTGGTTGAGGAAATGATCTTTCCAACCAGCAATCCTATGCAGAATTTTGTCAAGCAAGGGCTAGAAGAAAGCCTTTCTAGATTTGCCTGACGTAAGGGGAACGCCTAGGTAAGATATGGATGGAGTGCGTGATATCCCTGTTAGCCTTTCTACTAATCTAATGCGGCCTTCAGACATCCTCAAAGAAACCAGTAAGTTGTTCTTGTTTTTGTTGATTTTCTTTCCCGACGCAGACAGAAAACTGTTTTGGAAGTTTAGTAGAGCCATGAGAGATCTGCTACTACCGTTGAAGAATAATATGGTGTCATCTGCATACAAAAGCTGGTAAATAACTAGGTTGGCCCTTGTGTTTTTGAAGGGCACACAACATCCGTTATCGACCAGCTTCTTGTAGCCCCCACTGAGGACTTCCATGAGGATGATGAAAAGGCTGCGAGATAGAGGATCTCCTTGCCTCAGACCCCTCTCAGATTTAAAGAAACCATAGGTTTCTCCATTAAAAAACCATGAAAACATACTCCCGACCAACATATTTTTCAGCTAAACTGATCCATTGTTGGCTGAACCCGAACTTTTGCAGCACCTTCTTGAGAAGACTCTAGTCCACCCTGTCGTAAGCTTGTATGGACAAATCGGGGAAAAGATTTGATAAATCTCCATGGACTAACATGATGGCTTATGCGCGTGTTTGGGCAATACTTCGATAGGCTAGCTTTATAGGCATCGAACCCCTAGTCATCTTCTGGGTGCAATGATTGCAGGATGGTTTATCTCTCACATGAATAGGCTCAGAATATCCAATCTCTTATTCTATTCTTTCTCTTCTTTTTTCCTTTTGTTAAAAATGGGATGAAACTTTAGCTAAGTACAAATAAGAATGTAGGGACCAATACGTGACTAGCTAGAATGCCAAATATTAAGATAGGAATGTAAAGTGACTAGTACAATACTAGAATATTGAATGTAAAGATAGAAATGTAAAGTGACCAGTACAAGACTGGAATGCCAAATGTAAAGATAGGAATGTAAACTATACTAGTAGATGCAGATTATCACAATACTTGAAGTTTGAATGAATCCCCTTTTTAACACTCATATTTACGGGGTGCCTCACTAGGTGTCCAGGTCAGACCGTATGATGGTTGTATGAGTCGAATGATGAATACACACACACACACACACACACACACGCACACTCAATTGATACGGGTATTAGCATGTAAAGGCCCAAATTCGAAGGCTATCCAAATCTAGTGAATCCCATAACTAAGACGTCCACACATCATCCTTATAGAGGGGTTGAGAAAAGAAGGTCAATGATTTTTAGGTGCTCAATTAATAAAACAATAGCATATGAAGGCCCATATCCGAAGTCTATCCAGATTAAGTGAAACTCATAGCTAATTAGACCTTTATACCTGAACCTCATAAAGGGGTTTGAGAAGAGAAACTAATAATTATACTTATACCACTCCTAATACATTATGCAACCTATTCGTGTCCATGTATTAATTAGAGTCACCACTAGCCAAAATGAAGGCTCTAAAATCCATGGTCAACTAGAATCCGTAGAATTGCCTAGAGATAAAAAAAAACCGAAGAATTCTTTATTTGAGTGACTCCTGGATAGATTTATGTCGTGGATTTTAGGTAAGGGCTTCAGTTAAGGAAAATGAAGTAGGTATCCTTTTACCGCCCATATGAAACACGGTCTCTACTTTGTTAGATCGTATGCTTTCAAAGGAGATTCAAGGAACTTTCAATAAAATAGTAAAATTTAGATGTCTAAGTTACAAAAGATAAACTGAAAATGGAATCAAAACGATAGAAAAAGGGTATTCTGATAAAAGTACAAAAAAGAAAATGAACACAGAGTTTTCGTTTACTCCTTTAAGTCACATTTTCCTGATACCGAAGATTCTCAAGAGATGCAACTGTGAAGCATACTTTACATGATGTCAAAGTAGGGCCTACTACCTCGAGTGTTCAAAGCAGGAGGGTTGGAATGTATAAATTGGAAAAGGATAGATCGGAATACGACCTTAACTTTGATGTTCAAATGGCATAAAAATGATCGAAACGAAAGAAAAGACTGAGAGAACAAAGAATCAAAGTCTCTTGCTCTGGCTGGCCTTCTCTCTCTCTCTCTCTCTCTCTCTCTCTCTCTCTCTCTCTCTCTCTCTCTCTCTCTCTCTCTGCCTTAGATCGAATGAATCTTTCCGAAGGTGAAAATCCCTTTTTATAGGGCATTTGGGAGGTATGCTTGGGCTTGGACTGAGGCTTGGTTTGAAGGTTAGTTCCGACGGAGCATGTATGGCATCCCACGGGTCATAGATGGGTCATGGATGATGGTGTAGATCATGGTATGGATAATGGCATCATGGGTCATGTCATGTGTGAGGCTTGTGTTAGCCAAGCCATGCATCAGGGAGTGAGTTTATGACCAAAACCCATGAAGAATGCAGAAAAATCAATTTTTCGGGCAAAGATGGTGGTGGCACCATCGTCTTTGTGCAGAGACGGTGCTATCATAGATGTCTTCAGGCCAAAAATTGGCACTCAGCAATGCCAACACTTAGCGAGGTGTTGGGCCATACCTTGGCTCAATCCAGCCCGTTGGTTGCCTTTCTACAACAATTTTAACCATTCAAATGGAGGACCCAACCAAATTACAATGCCAAGTGATCATATTTTGATTATGGGGGTGCCTATAATGGGCCCCAAGCTCTTCATTATGTACTCCTTGTATAGTAAGGAGGTGGCAAGCTTATAGGTTCTCCTTGTTGCACTACAAGAAATATGATTTTTACCGACAAAACTTTTACCAACGATTTTTTTTTTCGTAGGTAAAAAGGACTTTTACCAACGAAAATTATTTTCGTTGGTAAAAGTAAACTTTTACCAACGTAAATTTTCATTGGTAATGGTTATTTTTATTTTTTGAAAAAACAAATTCAAAAAAATTACTTTTACCAACGAAATTTCATTTTTGTAGGTAAAAGTGTTTTCCCGACGGACATAAACCGTCGGAAAAAATCTGGTATGATGTAATTACCTACAAATCTGTCGGTAAATTTCTATTTCCCGATGGACATCAACCGTCGGCATAAATCCTGTACAATGTTATTACCACGAAAACTAGTTTCGTCGTTACGTGTCAGTAATATTGTTTTTACCGACGAACTAGAACCGTCGGGAAAAGTTTCCCGCCAATGACTAAAGATTCCCTCCACGACTGAAAGCAAGACAGTTTTTCTGACGAACTAAAACCGTCGGAAAAAGGTTCCCGCCAGGAACCAAAGATTCCCGCCCAAACGGAAAGAATGACAGTTTTTCCGACGAATTAAAACCATCGGAGAAAAGGTTCCAGCCACAGACCAAAAATTCCCGCCACGATTCAAAACACTTTTACTGAAGTGTTTTTTACCAATGATTAATTTCGTAGGTAAAAATAAATTTTTCCCAACGGTAGATAACCATCGCTAACTGTTCTTACCGACGAACGATAGCCGTCGGTAATAATCCTCTGTTTTTCTGTATATATATACATATAGTTTTTATATCATATGAGTGGAATTTTTTATTTTTATTTTTTTATAATTAAAAAGTAATATTTAAATGATTTGTAATATCACATGAAAAAAAATATTGAGAAGTTTCAACTTTTAACAATGTTAGAGAAAATTTTTGAAAATAAAATGATGCTTTTGAAGAAAAGAAAATTGGCATTTTGAAATTATTGAGAAAAAATTTAAAATATGTGTAAATATTTTGAAATTTTGAAAACAAAAATTCAGAATTCGTATTTTATTTTTTATTTTTTTAGAAATAATTTATAATAAAAATGTTATTTTGTTAAAATGTTTTTAAAAATATACATTTTATAAAAGAATGTTATTTTTAAATGGAAATTGAAATTTATGTTTGAAAAAAAAAATACTAAATTATTAGGCACATCCACTAATTGTACCTTTAACCGTTTTTGGACAATCTAATTAGTCCAGATTGAAGAGTAAATAACTTCAAATGTTTAAATCAAATTTCACTAAAATTGTTGATCAATCTTGTATGCCCAATATCTTTTTCATATGTTAACCTGATCGGGACGAATAACTAGTGAAATTGAGTATTGATCAGAAAAATAGAGTGAATGGACCAAACAGGTAAAATGGGGTAAATATTTTGGTCAAAATTGTGACCCAACTTTATTGACCTCGTGAGAACGTAAGTGTTGATGTAAGTTTTGTGGGGCCCATCATAATGTGCATCGAACATCAACACCATTAATTTAATGTATCCCCTTCAGGTTATGAGATATAAAATCATCCGTATACGAAACTCAGGTGGGCTATGCCATCTAAAACCATGTGAAGACATCCTAAAAAATATAAAAGAACTTAGTGGGGCCCACGTGAGTTTTGGATGCGGCTGAAACTTGGTCTAACCGCTCATCCAAGTGGGACACACATAATGAGTGGGTTGATATCTGAATCACATTTAGGCAAACCCAATATATGATTATGAAAGGAAACCCCTCTCCACTCCGTTTAGATGATTTACTAATTACCCTGAGTTAACTTTGTGGGGTCTACCATTAATTATTTATTTTATCCACTCCGTTCATCCATGTTAACAAATGATTTGGGGTCTAAAGAATGAAAAGGAATTATATCCAAAGCTCAAGTGGACCACACCACAAGAAATAGTGTGATTGAACCTCTACCATTGAAAAATTCTTGAAGGCCATAGAAGTTTTGGATCAAGCCGATGTTTGTGTTTTCTCTTCATTCGTATCTTTTTGATATTATGAACAATTTGGATGACAAATAAACATTACTATGGGCTCAAGGAAGGTATCAACAGTGGAAATCATTATTTCACATTGTTTCGTGTGGCATGGTCCACTTGAGTTTTAGATTTACCGAAAATTTGGGATCAACCAACACCGTTCATCCATTTTTTGAGATCATTTTAGAGAATTATTCAAAAAATGAATCATATCCAAAGATTAAATGGACCGCACCACAAATAAGGGGAATAGATTGGCTACTTCTCCTAACACTAGCCAATGGCTAGTGGTTGGTACTATGTGGGCCCCACCATGATGTATGTGCTTAATCCATGCCGTCCATCTATTTTTAAAGATCATCTTACAGTATGAGACCAAAATTTAGGTATATCCCAATCTGAAATGGACCACATTATAGGAAACCGTGTTGAATGAGCATCAACCATTAAAAACATTTTGGGGGCCATAAAAGTTATGGATCGAGATGATTTTTGCTTTCCCCCTTCATCTAGGCTTGCATGACCTAATAAACAGATTGGATGCCAGACAAACGGTACAGTGGACCTTAAGAGGATTTTAATGATGGATATCCAATCACTATTGTTTTCATATGGTGTGGTCCGCCTGATATTTATCTCTCATTTTTGGACCCCACCATGATGTATGTTTTATATCCACACCTTCCATCCATTTGTAGAGATCATTTTAGGGCAATATTCAAAGAACAAGTTAAATCCAAAGCTCTAGTGGACCCCAGCAGACCCAGCACAGAAAACAGTGGGACAGTGACGCCCACCATTAAAAACTTCTAAAGGCAACGGAAGTTTGATACGAAGATGATATTTGTGTTTTCTCATAATTCATGTATTTTTTAAACTTTTAAACAAGTTCGATTTCAAATAAACATTACGATGGGCCTTAAGATAGTTTCAACTGTCGAAATCACTCTTCCCGCTATTTTCTGTGGTGGGGTCCACTACAGATTTTTATCTGCCTCGACTTAAAATGATATCCCAAAATGGATGGCCGTACGGTGTGGATATAACAAATATATCATAGTGGGCCCACAAAACTTGGTGATGTCACTGACAGTAGGATGTCCAAGAGACGCCTATGTCAGCGACGGAAGTGGATTGCGCACCGAGTAACTCGTTAGAGTAAGCGTACCGAGTAAACACGTTGGGGTCCACCGTGATTTACATATTTTATCCACTCCATCCATCCATTTTAACAGGTAATTTAAGGTCTTGATACCAAAAATGAAATATATCAAAGTCTCAAGTGGACCTCACCATGGGAAACGGTGAGAATCGAGATTCTACAGTTGAAAATTTCTTGGGGGCCACATATGTTTTGGATTAATATTTTATTTATGTTTTTCCTTCATCCATGTCTATGAGATCTTATGAACAGGTTGGATAATAAATAAACATCACTGTGGGCCTCCGAAAGTTTTCAACAGTGGAAGTCATTATTCCCACTGTTTCCTGTGGTGTGGTCCACTTGAGATTTTGGAATACTTCAGTTTTATATACAACCACTGAAATGAGGTAGAAAAACTCATGGACGGTGTGGATAACCCACACACATTCAAAATAGGCCTAACTGAGTCTACTCAGTATGATAAAACTGTACTGAGTAACTCACAATCCGATTTCGTCAGCGACTCCTCGTATCCATGCGGATTTCGTGCGAAAGCCTTCCGCAGGAAGTTCCTCCGCTGGAATCCTAGGTGGGGCCCACTTTGATCTTCATGAGAAATCCATTCCGTTCATACCTTTTTTGAGATCATTTTAGGTAGTGGGACGGAAAATTAGTCGGATCTAATACTCAAGTGGGCTTAACTAAAGGAAAAGGTGGGTAAGGGAAGCTCTTGCCGTTGAAATCTTTCTGGGTCGACAGTTATGTTTAGATGCCATCCATACCGTTCTTAACGTCATTCCTACTTAGATGAATTGAAAACACAAATATTAGAATGATTCAATACTTCTTTGGCCCCACGAATATTTCAACAGTGGACATTCAATCCTCACATTTTCGGCCCACTTTAGTATTGGATCCATCTCATTTTTTACCCCATGCCTTAAAATGATCTCAAAAAAATGTATGGATGGTATGGATTTCTAACAAAAATCACGATGGGCCCACTTGGGTTTCCAGCGCAGTAATGTCCCGTATCTCTCTCTCTCTCTCCGTCTCTATCGTCTCTCTCGGCCCTCTGTCTCTCTCACACATCATCTCCCTCCCCTCTCTCTCTCTCTCTCTCCTTAGAGCTCGGGAACCCAATTTTCAGCGTGGACTCATGATCGGGGTTCCAACTCAAACTCCTCTCGTTCTCTTCCTCAAAGCTTGAAAGGTAAAAACCCTAACCCTTCATCTAAGTGGGACACATAGCAGATGGGTTAGATGTCTGAAACACATCTCAGTTGGCCCTACCACACAAAATAGCAGGGTTGGAACGTCCACCATTGGAAACTTTGTGAGGCCACATAAGTTATGTATCTGGATGATATTTATTCATACAGTTTATCGGAGTGGTGATAACCCTATGAACGGTTTGGATTTCATATAAACACCATGATCGGCTCTAGGAAGGTTTCAACAGTGGACGTTTCTGTTCCAACTCTCTAGTTTCGTGTGGCCCACCTCAATTTTAGATGCGCTTGATTTTTAAAGATCTGTCCTATTTTCTCTTGAAAAACTGATGAATGGAGGGAAAATCAAAACAAAAATAAAGAACAAATCAAAGCAAAAATAAAGAACAGATCAAAAGCTGCAACAACTCAAATTCATGAAATAGGAAAGAAAATCAAGCAAACGAACATTGCCCAACTAAAACTAGATCAGGTTCTAAAACTAAACCACGACTCGAAATCATTGGGTTAAAAACAAAGCATGATTGTACAAAGTACCTGAATATGAATATTCAGTCACAACAGGGGAGAAAAACAGGTGAGAAGGTTTGAAAAAAAAAAAAAAAACTGAATTCAAGAAACAAACAAAGACCCAGTTGAAAGCAGAAGAGATATTTGAAATTTGACATCTTGTTTAAGAACAGAACATTAAAAAAAAAAAATTGAAATTCATGCTCTTGAAGATTAAAGACGAAAATCATATAACTATGGAAAAAAAGAAAATGTAGTTGATGGTTGATTTGGAATTTTATAATGATTGAGAGTATCAAGTCTATTACTATATCTCTAATAAATAGTTTACAGAAAATGTTGCTGAAACTTGCTCTAGTAAAAAAGAAAAATAAAAAATGCTGATATTTGTGGATATACATATCATAATCTGGTTTTCTAATTGTTCAAGAGGGTCCATGATTTAGTTATACTGAAAATTTGTAGTCCACCATACCATGTGCAAATTCTCCCCTATAGAAGGTTAAGATAAATAGACCAATCTTCCACATTCAACTAAAAAACAGGCCCAAATATAGTGGGGATAGGATCTTCCAATCTGGGAGATTTTTGAGGCATGGCCTACTGTGGTGGGTCACACCAGACAACGCACTCTAAATCACTGAACCACTGGATTCTTTCAAACAGAAATTCAACTCAATAAATAGATTGAAATCTAGTGAATTGACAAAAACTGAACAGTAAAAACAGAATGGAAGCTAGAAAGTTTCAGAAAACTGAAATTTAGGAAGCTTGATATGAAATTCAACAAACAGAAGGTTACCCAATAAACAACAATAAAACAAGAGGTTATATATATATATATATATATATATATATATATATATATATATATTAAAAGGAGTTGAAATCAAGAAATAAGAAAGAAAATCAGGTAAATAAACAAATGACCATTTAAAAACAGATCAGATGGTTGAAACTAGACTATGATTTTTTTAGAAACAAGGCATGACCATGTGTTGACAATACCTGACCATGATTCTTCAGATGCAGAAAAGGGATGAAACTAGGTGGAGAAGATTAAAAAGGAATTGAATTCATGGGAAAACAAAAAAGACCAAATTAAAAGTCGAATGGATTTTTTAAATTCTGCATCCTGATTAAGATCAATGGGGCTTTACAAATCAACATTCTTGAGGTTCACCCCGAACCAACTTCTCTCGATCAGCTCATGCACGCAAACAACACAAAAGTGTTTTTTTTTTTTTCTTATTCCCTTCCATTCACACATGATGCGTCTTCCATGGAATGTGAGCATGACGAGTGTTAGTTGTTTCTTCAATTCTAAATGTAAGCACGAACCCAACTACTGATTCTCTATTCTGCTGTAACTATATATGAGAAAGGAGGATTCCCTGGTATTTTTCTGAACAATGGTCCTGCTTTTGCAGTTTCACAGGTACTTGCTCATGTTTACTTTTTTTTTTTTTTTTTTGCGATTTTGTCATATTTACATTTTCTTAACAATGAGTTTGTGTTGTATCACGCCTCCTTTTTTCACATTAATAAATGTGGACAGCATGATGTTGGTGATTCTCAAATAAACAGGAACATAATGGACTCATTATCCAACATTGGAGAGTTTGTTAAAGCTACCCAGTTTGGTGGTCAAAGATCAGGTTTGTTGGTCTTCACCTACTTGTTTGTCTACTGTCAAGCAGACATTCTTTATGAGGAGCTCTTATTTTTCTGTGAATGCTAAATTCTGTAAATTATTAGTCTCAACTCTCAAGGGCAGACATTTAGTCACCTTATCTTTATGTTCTTTCTGAGGTACAGTTACATGCTTTGAGATCTAAACTATTGCATCCTACTTCCATGATTGGATGACGTGTATCAACTTGATTGGTGCCTCCATATTGCCGGGTAGAAGGAATATGGTCGATGCTTGGGAAAGGTATTTTTGGACTGGTGTATGTGGGGCATCAAATTTTTGCTGCTCCTGGTGGCCTAGATAGGATTACTGGCCTTGGTGCTATAGAGGTTTGAAAAATTCTTAAATTTTTTTATTGTTTGGTAGAGCTGTGTATTTGATTTTCCTTCTTAATGGACACTGCAGTAGGCACAAAAAATGTTCTTACATAACAAGTAGATTTGTCATGCATTACTCCAATCAAATGATTCTACTAATTTGATCAATAGTCATTAAAATGAATGATCCAGTCAATGGCCTACAAAATTGGTCCATGACTAACTGATTTTCACCCACCATCCTAGGTACTACACGTTTGATTTCATGGGCCATTTTATTGATTGTGGAGCTCAAGATCACTTTGTCAGTGGAATTGACTGATTCAGGAATTGTGGAATTTACTTTTTTTTTCCTTGTTTGACACCATGCTTTTGGACCATCTAATTGCCTAATTTGTTAATTGGGTAAAGGGTTATTGCTCAAATGTCTCAACAACACACTTCATGAATTGGGTGGTATTAAAACTACTGAATTCATGAATTACCTGTTGATGTAAAACTTCTTGTAGGCTTCATTTTTTCTTCTTTCTTTACAGTGAGCTTTGAATATTGCTCTTTCATATTCATATGCATTGGGCTTCAATCAATCAATCATTGCAGGGGTATTACTCAATGGCTAAACAACTTTCGAACTTTGAGGTTCTCAATCAGGTAACCATCACTTGCTGTCTTCTGTCATCATTGTTATGAATGTTTTTCTTTGAACAAGAGAAAAGTATCATTGGAGATTTTCAATGGTATTTTGGTATGGCTACCATCATCCTGTTTGTTCCTTCTAACTGAAATTATTATATCAGCAATCTCCTGAGAAAACCATTTCTAAATTTGAATTTCTTAAGAAGAAATTTTATATCGAAAGAAGCTTAGATGAGTTTTTTAATTGGAATGAGCAAGGAATAGGAGGAGAGAGATTTTAAGATGAATTAGTCTTCTTTTATATATATATAACTCAAGGTTTTCTATTAGCATTTTTCACCAGTGAGGAAATAGCTGAATTTATCGTATGTAACATGCATGCAAGTAATATGTGCTTGCAAGTGCCCCACACATGCCAACATGGGACACGTGTGTGAGTCCAGGTGACTCATTAAGCATATCTAATGAATAGCTCAAATAATGCATCCATGCTGGCACCACAATCACTTGTAACCATTGCATCTCTTATTGACTATCTTCTTGCAGGCCATAAACTTGAATGTTATGATTCTCCCATCAAGGAGATTTTCAATGCTTGTTCCATCTATTATGGCTCCAACAGACTGATGGTGGGCCCCACTTGTAGATAGCCTTGGTTGAAACACATGAAGAAAATGAGGTGTACTTTGAACCTTGGTATGATATCTTTTTTTTTTTTGTCTATGTTCATCCATTGAGCACAATGTTGTGATGGAATTTAATGAACTACATTCAATTGTTTGACTTGTGTTGGAGTAAAATATCACGAAGTAAAATACACGTTGACACAGTTTTTGTATTTTGAAACTTATGATATAAGGTTTTGTCCTTATGTTAAACCTTATCACATGCTGGAAAGGGTACTCATGCAGCTGTGATATGTGTATGGTATCCTGATATAAAAGAGATAATAAGGCATTGGTGTCTGTCCATATCTGGCAGTTGTTTCTTTTAGTAAAAGACTTGGGGTTCAATTTCAAATATCGAGGTGGCTGAGTTAATGAAAACTCACTGATTTGATAAAGAATGAGTTTGTGGCTTGGTATGGGGCCCAGTAAAACGATGCCATGGCAGCTTGTGAGTCAGTTAATGAGCCTTTTGAACATTGCTAAGAACATGTCACATATTATATTTCAATTTCTAATTGTCAAAGGGTTTATTTGAAATATAATATCCAATGTAATGGGCTTCCCAATAACTGTTAGTTTACCTGCTTTTTACTTGAGTCTATGCAGATTGCTTGTTGAGTAGTTAGCAAAAGTAAATCTAGTTCATATGAGTAGCAATTAGAGTCTGGCATTTTTTTATCAGCTTGTATAATCCTGGATCATGCATGTAATTTCTGCAACGAGCAATCAGGGAAGCCTTCGAACCTTCCTATTTGGCCTTTGCTTGGTTATCCTTTTCCTTGTGTTTCTTTGTTTGATGTAATTCTAGTGAGTAACAAGCATGTCATCTGTTTGATGAAATTCCTAAAACAAATGTGTGTAATTGTATTATCCATTGAGCAATAAGCATGTCATGTGCTTGATGAAATTCCTGAAATTTCTTTAAATATCCCTAAAATTATTTCAAAATTACAATTCATCAGTTCAATATTTTCAGAACTTATTTTCCAGTTTATCAGATGGCACCTTAGTCATAAAGAGGGATTAAGGACGTGAAATCTGTATGCATAAATTCCATTTCTGCCCACATGCCAATAAAATGTGAAGTTTGGTTAGCCACGGATTCACAACAATGTTGGCTTATACTATTCTTAAGGGATTATAAATACCTTGTCAAAGATCCTTGAAGTTGACTTATTTTCCTTTCTACTGCTTCCAACTTCTTGTGTTTCTGTTCACTTGCACATTGTGCTTCAGCAAATTTACTCTTGAAATCATCAGCTCTCTGTTTCTGACTGTAACAACCTCTATGGAGGCATAAAGTGATGATCAACATTATAAAGTAAAGATGCCACAAGTCCCATACAACCATGTCAGTAAAATCATTACTTGTTGAAAAAGCCATCTTTGATAAAGAAAACACATAGTAGGACCCAAGGAAAAAGTTTGAGAACCTGAAATCAACTCAAAATGCATTTTTGGCTATATTCCATACCATGTACATGTGTTCAGTTTTTCCTTATCACTTCTTGGAGAACTACATGAATTTGGAATAACATCCGGAATAACATCCGCTCCTTTTATATGGACGTTCCAGGTCAAGAATACAGTTTAGTGCCACACAACTGGGCAGTTGGTTGCATTTCTGCTTCTTCAAGTTATTCCTCTTCTAAATCATAGATCAGAAGACATACAAAAATCTACATTTGAAATTCAAGATGATTGTTTTAGAGTTGAGAAATAGATGTTATTTCAATGTTTTTTTATTTATCAGAGCATGACCTCAATGTGCCTAGGATTTTGGTAATTAACATTCTATCTCTTCAAGATAAGTGAACTACCAGTTCTTATGTTTCAGTGTGAGCCCCCACAAGATGTAAAAGCTTATATCCATCGATCTGGCTGCACAGGGAGAGTTGGTAATAGAGTTTGATATCCATCGATCTGGTAAGGACTGGCTGCACATTTACTACGTGAGTTCGCTTATATTAGGCAATAGTGTGAGCCCCCACGAGATATAAAACCTAAAGAAGCATTTGTTGATGAGTTTTCTTATACTAGGCAATGAAGAGTGGTAGATAGATTTTTAATGCAGTTTCTAGAGCTTAAAATCATATACTTTCTAATTTGAAAACTTGCAGTGATATGTTCTTAGGTTTGTATTGTACTTTTAAGTGTGTCCAAGGTATCTTATTTTTAAGCTTAACAATGAGTCTTTTGTTTATTTTGTGATGGTACAGTGATCAACTCACTAGAGATGATATCAAGGTATTTGTTGCAGTTTTACGAAAACCGGAGCAGGAATTCCTAATGTGAATAGTTCGTATGAGTGCGTTTCATCGCAGGTAGCCTTTGCCCTGTTGTCTCGAAGTGTTACCTACGACATTTTTCATAGGTAAAAGGTTCATTCACAATATTTTACCTACGAATCAATTCGTAGGTAAAAGCTTCATCAACAGTTTTTACCTACGTCAAATTTCGTAGTTAAAAGTCGGTAGGTAAAAGTCTTAACACGGTTTGTATCTACAAAATATTTTGTAAGTAAATGTATCAACATAGTTATTAGCTACAAAAACTTTCGTAAGTACAAGTCGGTACAAGTCTTCACATAGTTTCCTAAAGTCTTAACAAAGTTTTTAGCTACGAAAATGTTCGTAGGTAACAGTCTTAACATAGTTTTTACCTGCGAGGCATTTTGTAATTAAAATCCTTAACACAGTTTTCACCTAGTAATAGTTTTAACAAAGTTTTTAGCTACGAAAATATTCGTAGGTAAAAGTCTTAACACAATTTTTCCTCATTTTTAATTTCATAGGTAAAAGGCTTATCATTGCCAATGATGACATTTTTCGTTGGAAAAACCTTTAGCCACGGGCTTTTACCAACGAAATTACCGACGAAATTTTTCGTAGGTAATACTCTTTGCTTACGAAATAATATCATTTGCCTACGAAATATTTCGTAGGTAAAAGTGAAATTTCTTGTAGTGAATTGATGTGAAATCCTTAAAGATTATGGGATGAATTTTTTTTACAACTCCTTGCTAGTTTGGCTACAAGGATCTACAGATATTATGGGACCAATCCACATCCTAACTAGACTCAAATTTTCCACCGCCATCTTTGATTTCCCTCCATTTTGGGAGAAATTAGTTTTCCAAATCTTCATAGTCTTTGTGAAAGCACCGATCATCTCGATTCCCATTTTGACCAGATTTTTTGAGACAGTATTACCAAGTGTGATAGACTTTCTATCTCGGCCAGTCTTTATAAATTTGTCCAGCACACTACTTCAACCATACATGCTACTTATGTGAAAGCTACATGTCTTTCGTCGCAGTGTCTCATATGTGAGTACCCGTATTGCTCTGAGCCATTCTACTTTTGATAAGTAACGCATTGTTGAAGGATATATGGCAAAAAAAAAAAAAAAAAAAAAACATTGTGACATGTCATTGGTACATATGGATGCGCCAAAACAGGCATAAAAAAAGACCATCCTTGACAAAATCTAATCCCCATAGACGAACCATCTCATGAATGGATGATGGATGGAAAACCTCAATCAGAATATCCCAACCCTTCAGTCTTGAACTAATCTAACATGGATGTATGCTAATGTGCACAGATGTCTCCATGTAGGCTATTGATTTAACAGTGCTCATCTTCTTGAAGAATTCAACCTCCATCCACAAGGGGATGATCAGATCAACGGTCTGGATCAACAAACCAATGACCTCACATGTCACCGGTCATATCAAGGGTAGACTCCACATTTGCATGAAAAAATACCAAGGAATCTCTTTAGAAACTCCGGTCAGAATAAATTTTTCATCATAAGCAGTGACTGAATGCCTGTTTGGGAGCGTGGATTTGGAACCCCCTGTATTCAGAACCCCAAGGATTGGAAAACCCCTGGATTTGAAATCCTTTCGGCGTGTTTGGCACTCCGAAGTGTGAGTCAACTTTAATCCAAAAGTACCTATGCATATGTCTACAAGGGTTTGAATTTAATTACTAAATCAACTTTAATATCTCTAATATTTGTAATTTTTGACACAATGGTTGTGATATGCCCGCTGAAATATATGCTTTGCCTGAAAATGATGAAATTCCAAGTCTCGGATGGGCCACAAGCACAAGATCATGTCTGACTAACCAATGATTTTTAATTGTTGATTTACTTGGACAAAGGTGCTGATTTACATGGACAATGTTTGAACGGTGCTGATCATCATTAGTGGGCCATGTGCCCAATAGAATAATAGTGTACGGTGACACATGTTACACCTGCAACTATTGAAATGATTTTAGGTGTAATCCAAGCTCTCACCGCTGATTACAAACCCCCTCAAAAGAGGGGATTTGAAACCCCATTTACCTTATGCTGCCAAACAACAGGGGATTTGAAACCCCCTCCAATCCACGACTATACCAGTTATGGGCTTTGGCTTGATGTTGATTTTCCACCTTGTGGAAATTGGTGGTGACTTTCAACTCTGCATTAAAGGCAGTGTATGATATGTCGCCGGATCAAATTGCAACAAACAGGAATTGCTTGTTTGTAGTAAGCAGAGGATCCGGATCCTGTGATTTCAATTCACACCCTCTTGGTTACTGACTCAACTGAATATGCAATATCATTGAAAGATTCCACTCATCTAGACTTGCTTGTATAAGGGAAGTTGGGTAACGAATCCTCCAGTCACACCCCAAGTTACCTCTTGGAAATGAAATTTGCAGTGCCGACCATCACAATAAAAACCGAGTCAATAAAAAGAGTTGGAATCAACTCATGTGAGTTGGGCACCATTGAAACGGATTGAAAAACTATAATCTACCAAAGAAGAAAAAAAAAAAACCTGACTTCTAGGCTAGAATAACTTAATTAATGCCTGCTTGGATACCTGAAAAGAAAAGATATATATATATATATATATATATATATATATCATTACGATGATTGTCAAGATTTCCCATGAGCATGAATTTTATGATTCCCTATCAAATGTCCTCATCCAAATTAGTGTACGCGGATTAGCTACTGACAGGTTGAGTAGCGAGACTTCTACTGAAATGATGTAATCAAGTTCTGTGGGCCCACCAAGATGTATGTTGCATCCAACCGTTCATTCATTTGGATAAATCATTTGAGGACATGAGCCAAACAATGAGGTAGATCAAAAGCTGGAGTGGACCTACCACAGAAAGCTGTGGGGAGAATGAGGCTCACCATTAAAAACTTCCTAAGGTCCACCATGATGCTTATTTGAGATCTAACCTGTTCATAAGTCACAGACATGAAAGAAGGGAAAATACAAATATTAGGTTGATCGAAAACTTTTTTGATCACCATTACAGGTTTTTAACGGTGGGCATCACTCACCACACTATTTTCTACGGTGGGTCCACTTGAGCTTTTGATCTGACTCATTCTTCGGCTCATGCCCTAAAATGATTTCTCCAAATGGATGGACGGTTTAGATGCAAAACACACATCACGGAGGGGCCCACAGAATTTGGTGATGTCACTTCAGTAGCCAGTCTGGCTACTCAACCTGTTAGCAGCTAATCTACCTCCCCAGTTGGTGGCTTACAACTTACAGCCAATGGTCTACATATTAAAAAAAAAAATGGAATGTTACGCCCAAACCAGTGATCAGGATCATCCTATAGGTCAACCTCCAATCTGCAGTGAGCCCTACCAGATGAACATCCCAGATCACGAAGTGATGTTCCCCGCACGTTCCACCCCATGGTGCATGTTCTTTGTTAGAGTGAAATTGGCATTTTGGTCATTTTGTCATCGGTCATACAACTCCCTTTTAAGTCTGCACTTACGATTGTATCCTTGAGAATCCAAGCGCAAGCCGGGCGCTGCACATCGTTGTTGCAAATTTCTGAACAGGTGTGTATGGAACCGCCTACCAGGACGGACTTCTCCTGGCGGGGCCTTTGTGGGCCCCACCTATGAGACTTTTGAATAATATGCATCCATGGAAAACCTCCTGGCCCTGCCACGACCAAATGGGGAGCGCGTTAGGTGAGAACCTGCCCTCACCCATGACAGTGACATCCATACCGTGGGGCCCACCTTGATGTATCTATTATGTATCCATGCCGTCCATCCGTTTTTCCATATCATTTCAGGACATGATCCCAAAAATGAAGAATATCCAAATCTCAGATGAACCATACTTTAGGAAACAGTGATGATCGAACAACCTACTATTAATGTTTCTTTAGTATTTATTTCCCATCCAATCCACTGATAAGGTCTAATAAGCCTTGATGAAGGTTTATATATATATATATATTATATATATATATATATATATATATATCATTTTTATCCAAAACTTTTGAGGCCCATTAATAGTCGTTCACCACTGTTTCTTATGGTATGGTGCACCTCATAATTGGATCTGCTTCTTTTTTGGGATTTTGCACTAAAATGATATGGAAAAATGGATGGACGGTGTGGATATAGAATATATACATCAAGGTGGGCCCCACGGTAAGGGCCACACCATCTTTGAGGAGGCTGGGGTCTCACTTAATCCGCCCGACCAAGTGGGCTTTGTGGGCCCATCATAGGAGACTTTGAATAATCTGCATCCATGGAAAATGGATACGGGTTGCATCCTGGTTGCCAGGACCGAGTGGGCTTTGTGGGGCCCACTGTACGAAACTTTGAATAATCTACATCCATGGAAAATGAAAGCTTCGTGCCCTGCCAGAACTGACTGGACTTTGTGGGTTCACGAGACTTTGAATAATCTCCCTCCATGGAAAATGGACACTGATCGCCTCCTGACCTAGCTAGGACGGAGGGACGGACTCTAGGCAGATTGCCTATGTCCAGCTCACATTAGTGCATGAGCCTAAGGCGGATCAAAATCTTAGGTGGAAAACAACATAGGAAAACAGTGGTGATTGAATGCCCCACCATATGATTGCTTGGAGCCCATAAAAGTTTTGGATCACGCTGATATTTGTGTTTTCCATTTATTCAAGCCTTTGTTACTTAATGACGCAGGGATGAATGTGATGAGGTCGAGCACCGTCTCCCTCAAGAGGATAACTGTTCCGAATCCACGAAACTTCTCTGGACTCCTCACAGAGGCTTCTCGAATCCACGAGAAAGAGAGCAAGCAAATAGAAAATAAATTCTATAAAATTCGAAATTGATTAATGAATGAAATAAACAAGTTCACAATCCTTTAAATAGGGATATCATAAAATGAGAGAGAAATCAGAAGCAAACTACAACTAAAACTCCTAGAATTTGCAACTTACTATAAATAGTAAACTTACTATTTATAGATGGTTGTGATGTCTACTAGTGCGCAAGGTTTTCGGCTAAAAATAGT
Organism: Magnolia officinalis; assembly: GCA_021015155.1. Lineage (NCBI taxonomy): Eukaryota > Viridiplantae > Streptophyta > Magnoliopsida > Magnoliales > Magnoliaceae > Magnolia > Magnolia officinalis. Next base: position 65,589,245 of record JAJHSJ010000008.1, read on the forward strand.
AAGTTTCCTATTTGGCTTCACCAAACCGTTCTCTTAATTATTCTAAGCTCTTTTTATGTTGGGCGCAACTCCTAAAGCCCGACGGATGAAGAGTTATAATCAAACTAAACCTTACTATTTATAGTAAAAACGGAATTAAAATAGGGAAACGACGGTCAATCCGGGGGTATTTCAAAAATCTAGCTTGCGCAACCTAGCATAGCAGGGTTGGTTGGCTAAAGTAGCTTGTTCTACCCCAAAATCATATATTTTACGCTCGATAACTCATTCTGGATTGTGAGATATGCCCGATCTAAGGTCTAACGGTCCAGATCACTTCTGTCGTCGACCGGGCCTTTTTTTATCCATCTTGGCCATGAAACTATCCACGACCCACTCTACATCAGTCCCCTCCACTTCAAATAACTCGTCCTTGAGTTCTCATCCTGCTCTGGTTCATGATACTCGGTTAGGTCCGCGGCATTGAAAGTCCGTGAGATCGCCATGTCATCTACAAGATCAACAACATAACCGTTGTCATTGATCTTTCGAATGATTGGGATGAGTCCAATCTTCTTATTCTTTAACTTGTTGTATGTCCCGGTTGGAAATATCTCTTTACGCAGATGGACCATAACGCGTCGCCCACCTCGAACACTTTTTTGTCGCCGATGCTTGTCCGTTTGTTCCTTGTACTTCTCGTTCGGGGCATGTAACTTGGTCTGTACTTCCACATGGATGCCCATGATCATGTCTACCATATGTTCTGCTGCAATGTTCGTGTCTGGGAGCTTGGGCAGATGGACCAAGTCAATTGTGTGGTAAGGTACTCGTCCGTAGATAATCTGGAATGGTGATTTTCCTATCGAGCGGTTCACCATGTTGTTGAATGCAAACTCTGCTTGAGACAAGGCCAAATCTCACTGCTTCGATTTTTATCCTAAAATACAGCGAAAGAGGTTTCCCCACGTTCGATTCACAACCTCGGTCTACCCATCAGTCTGTGGGTGGTAGGCGCTACTGAATTGAAGTCATGTATCGAATTGACTCCACAAAGTCAACTAAAAGTGGCTAATGAACTTCGTGTCACGATCAGAAGTAATGGTCTTGGGGACCCCATGTTGCCGTATGACCTATCTGAAAAATAGATTTGACACGTGTGTTGCATCAAGGGTTTTCTTGCATGAGATAAACTGTCACGCCCCAAAATCGAAAAACAGGCTCACAAATTTCCCGATTGCCAAATCCGGCGCCGACACTGAAAATCCTCCTTGTAGGATCCCAGGATCGGAATCTGGCACATGAGTGTCAAATCCGGCTCTCGGCACTCATGTGCCAAATTCCGATCCTGGGATCCTAGAAGGAGGATTTTCAGTGTGATTTTTTTTAGTTTTTATTTTTGTAATGGAGCATAATCACAAGCATAACCAAATCACAAAACAACATCACTATATATCCACTAATATAAACATTTGAATACAATGTTGAAAGGGAAATACATAAGTATCAAAATCAAAGCTCCAGAAGTCTACTACACGCTCCAAGTTCAACGTTGTTGTGACCTAACGCCACCTGCACACATCTATTGTGCATAAGCTTATAGAAAGCTTAGAGGGTGGTGAAAGTGTGTGTAAGGTAAGTGCCAAGTATAAAATAAAGCCCATAAATCATACATCATCGGAATAAGCGGAAATGCTGACAAAATCATGAAACATACGATATCAAAGTAAGCTTCCTTCAGTTCTCCCCACATTCCATGACCTGCACTATGAGCAAGCTATGCGAAAAATTGCTTCTTTTTTCTGGTTCCGCAACTTGAAATATACTGGTAAGTCCATGAATCATATAATATCAAAGTACACAATGCAGATCATAATGAGCCAAATATCATATACTGTGGATGCAATGCAATATGTAGATCCTGCCAAGTCCGTCTAAGCCATATAAGTGCAAAAACATAGCAGTCCAAAATGTCATATGCCGTGGATGAAATGCAATATGTGATGTGAATGAAATGACCAAGCTGGAGTGAACTCGAGATGATAGTGCGTAGTATCGCTGGCTATGGGGTCCATCATAAGGGAATTCTATCCAAACCAGTCTCATACCTAAATTTGGATAGTCAAACACAATGTGGTAAACTCTTGATCTTAGGTTAGTTGTGCGCCTCAACCGAAATCCTGGCCATTGCGAAGGTACACGTAACAAATAGTTACGTACTACCAGCCCGAGTGGATAGTGGATGAATGAATGAATGACTTAAGTGCTGAGTACACAACTCCTGCACAGTAGCCTGCCAACACAATAGCCTACCAACCACTGGTAGCTCTCTCAGTGTGGTAACTCACCCAGGCCTCAGCCCCGCCCACATCACACCCACCCACATCAACGTCTGCCCACGTGTGCTCGTTCACATGTGCAACAGTGACGGGGTGTCATAATATCATGTTAGTCCTCATATCAAGTCCACATATCAGTACAGTTCCTCTCTAGAATCATCACCGGGGTCTAGTACACTCCACACTGACTGCCACCTCCCTAGCCGCACAGCCCAGCGAGTGGAAGAGACCACACTATCCGCCTGACTAGTAGTCTGTCAATACCTATCCGGCTCGTCGATAGCGGATTCATTTGCGAGCTGGTCAAACTCAGCCTAGTTTACAGCCCCCTCACTCAGGCGGATAAGGTCACACCCCCCTCCCGATCGACCATGACATAGTGGGAGACGCAACCTACTGGTATCCGGCACTCGAGTGCTCATGTATCCACTCGGTCTAGACGTTGGGGCGTTTTCTGGTCTCGTAGGTTTAGGAACTTTCACCCACGGATATCCAAAGTGCCCAGATGCTCGAACCAAACATTTCCAGTGTCCCATCTGGCCATCCACGACATGTCTGTGGAGGTCACAGCCCTAATGTCGCTAAGGCGTACAATAATCACAATCACATAATGTAAGATGCATGAGTCATGTAGTCCAATCATGCATCAATCCTGTACATACCGTGCGCTCATGTGGGATAACTCTACCTATCAAGGAGTCTTATAAACCATCTATACTAAGACATATGCAATAGTCAATCACATCTCACAATAAACATGCAAATGATGCGTATGAGCATGTATCATGGTGCTATGCTGTCACATACTCATAATCGGTATCAATAACCGACATCAACAATCGGCCTCGATAATGTGGACGTTTAACCAACATTGCCCCCAAGGAATGGCCCACATAGAGTCAAACATATAATGGGCCCACGGCCTCACACAAAGCCCTAATATACAACACAATGGGGCTTACTCAAGGGCCACATATACATAACAGGTGGGCCCTATTCATGGGCCTAATATATATCACAATGGGTCTTGTCCATAGGCCACGAATACATCCGAATGGGCCTTGCCCATGGGCCTCAAATACATGACATGTGGGCCCTACACATGGGTCTTGAATACATCAAATGGGTCATGCATCATGGGCCTAATACATATCACAATGGGCCTCAATTACAGGTCGCATGTACATCATATAGGTCTCGACCATCAGCCTTGGCAATCGAAATCGGCCTCGACAATCAGAATTGACAGTTGGAATTGCCTCAATACTCGGCCCCGACAATCGAAATCGGCCTATACAATCGGCCTCGACAATCGAAATTGGCTTCGATACTCGGCCTCGACAATTGGAATCGGCCTATACAATCGGCCTCGACAAATCGGAATCGGCCTATACAATCGGCCTCGACAAATCGGAATCGGCCTTGATATTCGACCTCGACAATCGGAATCGGCCTATACAATCGGCCTCGACAAATCGGAATTGGCCAATACAATCAGCCTCGACAAATCGGAATCGGCTTTATACAATCGGCCTCGACAAATCAGAATCGGCCTTGATACTCAGCCTCGACAATCGGAATCGGCCTATATAATCGGCCTCGACAACCGAAATCGGCCTCGATACTTGGCCTCGACAATCGAAATCAGCTTATACAATTGGCCTCGACAAATCGAAATCGGCTTTAATATTCAGCCTCAACAATCAGAATCGGCCTATACAATCGGCCTCGACAAATCGGAATCGGCCTATACAATCGACCTCGATAATCAGAATTGGCTACGATACTCGACCTCGACAATCAGAATCGGCTAATGCAATTGGCCTCGACAAATTGGAATCGGCCTATACAATCGGCCTCGACAATTGGAATCGATTTCGATAATTGGCTTCGATACTCAGCCTCAACAATTGGAATCAGCCTATACAATCGGCCTCGACAAATTGGAATTGGCCTTGATATTCGGCTCGACAATCGGAATCGGCCTATACAATCAGCCTCGACAATCGGAATCGGCCTATATGGGCCTATCAAAGGGCCCTAGGGAAAGTTACAATGCGGGCATTTAACCAATATTGTTCTTACAATGTGGATGTCAAACCATCATTGCTCCCAAGGCGTAGCCCACCATAAACATCATTACATAACCAAGGTGGAATCACACATTGCAAAGGGCCTTATATACATCTCATTGGGCCTCAACTCATGGGCTTAAATATATCAAATGGGCCTCCTCAAATGGGCCTTATATATATCAAGGTGGGCCTCAACAACGGGCCTCATACATCACATTGGGATGAATCAATGGGCCGAATCAAATGGACCAAGTTGATTGGGCCGAGTTGATTGGGCCAATATAAATAGGCAGAACCCAACTCAACTATTTTTTTATAGAGATCACTATAGAGTATTGCATAAAAATGAACCATATCAAAAGATCAACTGGACCATACAACAACTAGCAGTGGTGATCATGATTTTCACGGTTAAATTCTAGTGGGCCCCATCCTAGGGTTTATTTCCCATCTAGTTTATTCATAAGGTTACAAAGACCTAGATTTAGAGGAAAAACAAATATCATATTGGTCCAAACCTTGTAGCCCAAGGGTTTTAATGGTGGACGTTTAAACCCACTGTTTTCTACAATGTGGTCCACTTGATCCTAGATCTATCTTATTTTTAGCGTCAAGCCTTAAGACGAGCTTGCCAAAGGGTTGGACGGTTTGGATGCACACTACAAAAAAAACGGGCAAAGGCTACGGCCAAAAATCGTAGCAAAAGCCCTTTTGCTACAGATATAATTCATAGCACGTCCGTCGCTATTGGTGGGGTAGCTAAAGGTATAGTTACAGATTATATCCGTAGCAATTGATATCAATAGCTACGGATATAATCCGTAGCAATAGATACAATAACTACGGATTATATCCGTAGCAATACCTTTAGCTACCCCACCAATAGCGACGGACGTGCTACGGATCATATCCGTAGCAAAAGGAATTTTATCCGTAGCAATAGATACCAATAACACCAATAATATCCGTAGCAATTAGATACCAATAGCTATAGATTATATTTGTAGCTTTTTTTTTTAAATTGTAATAATACGACCTGTTTCCATTGCAAGAACCTGCTGTGATTGATAACTCATCTAAGCTTAATGCTAATAGAAATAGTACATAAAATGTAATCAGAAAAAAAAAATGATGCATTTATTACAAATAGCAATCAAATCATACAATGCATCTTACTTTCACATTTTTAAATAAACAGTACTTCACTTTGCTCAACCTATCATAAGAATTACAACTAAGGCGTGCCCTCATGTGCAAGAAACAAATACACTCCAACACAGTAAACACCCTCCATATGCATTCAATAATGCTCACATTTTTACAGAATTTTCTTCCTTCAGATGGTCAATTTCAGCAAATGCAGAAGATAGAGCTTCTCCTTTCCTTGAAACTGCATATGTAACTTCTGTGGACTTCGACACAAGATCACTTTTAAGTTCTAAAACCCTTCCCTTGAGAAAATGAATTTAATCCTCCACTGACTTCTTTAGCTTGTCAGCCTGTATAAAACAGCATTTGTAGACACAATCAAACAAGCATGCCTTTGTACACATCTCAAAAGGAAGAAAGACAAAAAAAAAAAAAAAAAAAAAAAAACATTTATATATGAAGAAATCAAAAATGTACTTACAAATCTTCTAGACTATAGCAAAATCCAACGTGAGTAATGTCTTCAAACCTAGGATGAACTTTTAAACTCAAACCTAGGTTAAGGTTATAGACTTAGGTTTAGGTTATAGACTTAGGTTTAGGTTAAGGTTATAGGTTTAGGTTAGGTTTAGGTTATAGGTTATAGGTTATAGCTTTAGGGAATTGAGAATAGGTTAAGGTTTAGGTTTAGGAAATCAGGTTCGAGATCGGGTTTAGGTTTGGGTTTTCAAGTTTAGGTTTAGGTTTAGGTTAGGGAGTTGAGATTAGGATTAGGTGTAGGTTTAGGTTTAGGTTAGGGACTTGAGATTAGGATTAGGTGTAGGTTAAGGTTTAGGGATTTGAGAAGTCATTTAGGTTATAGGTTTAGGTTTAGGTTTAGGTTATAGGTTTAGGTTAAGGTTAGGTTATAGGTTATAAGTTTAGGTTATAGGTTATAGGTTATAGGTTAAGGTTTAGGTTGTAGGTTTTGGTTTAGGTTAAGGTTATAGGTTTAGGTTTAGGTTAAGGTTTAGGTTTAGGTTATAGGCTTAGGTTTAGGTTATAGGTTAAAGCTTTAGGGAATTGAGAATATGCTAAGGTTTAGGTTTAGGAAATCAGGTTCGGGTTGAGATCGGGTGTAGTTTGGGTTTTCAAGTTTAGGTTTAGGTTAAGGAGTTGAGATTAGGATTAGGTGTAGGTTTAGGTTTAAGGATTTGAGAATATATTTAGGTTTTAGGTTTAGGTTTAGGTTTTAGGTTAAGGTTAAGGTTATAGGTTAAGGTTATAGGTTATAGCTTTAAGGAATTGAGAATAGGTTAAGGTTTAGGTTTAGGAAATCAGGTTCGGGTTCGGGATCGGGTTTAGGTTTGGGTTTTCAAGTTTAGGTTTAGGTTTAGGTTAGGGAGTTGAGATTAGGATTAGGTGCAGGTTTAGGTTTAGGGATTTGAGAATACATTTAGGTTTTAGGTTTAGGTTTAGGTTTAGGTTTTAGGTTTTAGGTTTAGGTTAAGGTTAGGTTATCGGTTATAAGTTTAGGTTATAGGTTATAAGTTATGGGTTAAGGTTTAGTTTGTGGGTTTTGGTTTAGGTATAGGTTTTGGTTTAGGTTTAGGAAATCGGGTTCGGGTTCGGGTTTTCAAGTTTAGGTTTAGGTTTAGGTTAAGGAGTTGAGATTAGGATTAGGTGTAGGTTTAGGTTTAGGGATTTGAGAATACATTTAGGTTTTAAGTTAGGTTTTAGTTTATAGGTTTAGGTTAGAGGTTAAGGTTAGGTTATAGGTTAAGTTTAGGTTTAGGTTAGGTTTAGGTTTAGGTTAGGTATAGGTTTGGGATTTGAGATAGTTTAGTTTAGGTTAATAAAAGTTTAGGTTTAGAAAATCGTGTTCGGGTTGAGGATCGGTTTAGGTTTGGGTTTTCAGTTTAGGTTTAGGTTTAGCTTAGGGAGTTGAGATTAGGATTAGGTGTAGGTATAGGTTTAGGGATTTGAGAATACATTTAGGTTTTAGGTTAGGTTTAGGTTTTTAGGTTTTAGGTTTAGGTTAAGGTAGGTTATCGGTTATAAGTTTAGGTTCTAGGTTATAGGTTATGGGTTAAGGTTTAGTTTATAGGTTTTGGTTTAGGTTAGGTTTAGGTTTAAGTTCTTGGTTTAGGGTAAGGTTTTAGGTTTCGGTTATCTGTTATAGGTTCTAGGTTATAGCTTTAAGGAATTGAGAATAGGTTAAGGTTTAGGTTTAAGAAATCGGGTTCGGGTTCGGGATCAGGTTTAGGTTTGGGTTTTTAAGTTTAGGCTTAAGTTTAGGTTAGGGAGTTGAGATTAGGATTAGGTGTAGGTTTAGGTTTAGGGATTTGAGAATACATCTAGGTTTTAGGTTTAGGTTTAGGTTATAGTTTATAGGTTAAGGTTAGGTTATAGGTTAAGGTTTATGTTTAGGTATAGGTTTTGGGATTTGAGAATAGGTTTAGGTTAAGGTTATAAGTTTAGGTTTAGAAAATCGTGTTCGGGTTCGGGATCGGGTTTAGGTTTGGGTTTTCAAGTTTAGGTTTAGGTTTAGATTAGGGAGTTGAGATTAGGATTAGGTGTAGGTTTAGGTTTAGGGATTTGAGAATACGTTAAGGTTTTAGGTTTAGGTTTAGGTTTAGGTTTTAGGTTTAGGTTAAGGTTAGGTTATCAGTTATAAGTTTAGGTTATAGGTTATAGTTTATGGGTTAAGGTTTAGTTTATAGGTTTTGGTTTAGGTTAAGGTTTAGGTTAAGGTTATAGGTTTAGGTTAAGGTTTAGGTTTAGGTTATATGTTATAGGTTATAGGTTATAGCCTTAAGGAATTGAGAATAAGTTAAGGTTTAGGTTTAGGAAATCGGGTTCGGGTTTTCAAGTTTAGGTTTGGTGTAGGTTAGGGAGTTGAGATTAAGATTAAGTTTAGGTTTAGGTTTATGGATTTGAGAATACATTTAGGTTTCAGGTTTAGGTTATAGGTTAAGGTTTAGGTTTAGGTTAAGGTTTAGGTTTAGGTTATAGGTTTTGGGATTTGAGAATAGGTTTAGGTTAAGGTTATAACTATAGTTTTAGGAAATCGTGTTCAGGTTCGGGATCAAGTTTAGGTTTGGGTTTTCAAGTTTAGGTTTAGGTTTAGGTTAGGGAGTTGAGATTAGGATTAGGTGTAGGTTTAAGTTTAGGGATTTGAGAATATGTTAAGGTTTAGGTATAGGAAATCAAGTTCGGGTTCGAGATCGGGTTTACGTTTGGGTTTTAGGTTTAGGCTATGGATCTAGGGATTCAGATTCGGGTTCAGGATCGGGTTTAGGTTTAGGTTTAGGTTTTACGTTTAGGTTAAGATTACAGGTTTCGGTTTAGGTTATAAGTGTAGGTTATAGGTTTAGGTTTAGGGTAGGTTATAGGTTACGGTTTAGGGAATTGAGAATAGGTTAAGGTTTAGGTTTAGGAAATCGGGTTCAGGTTCGGGTTTAAGTTTGTGTTTTTCAAGTTTAGGTTTAGGTTGAGGAGTTGAGATTAGGATTAGGTGTAGGTTTAGGTTTAGGGATTTGAGAATACATTTAAGTTTTAGTTTAGGTTTAGGTTATAGGTTTAGGTTTAGGTTATAGGTTATAGTTTTAGAATTGAGAATAGGTTAAGGTTTAGGTTTAGGAAATTGGTATCGGGGTTAGGTTTTGGTTTTCCAATTTAGGTTTAGGTTAAGGAGTTGAGATTAAGATTGGTGTAGGTTTAGGTTTAAGGATTTGAGAATACATTTAGGTTTTAGGTTTAGGTTTAGGTTTTAGGTTATTGGTTTAGGTTTAGGTTATAAGTGCAAGATATAGGTTTAGGTTTAGGTTAAGGTTAGGTTATATGTTAAGGTTTAGGGAATTGAGTTTAGGTTATAGGTTTAGGTTATAGGTTAACGTTATAAGTTATAGGTTAATGTTTAGGTTTAGGTTAAGGTTTAGGTTTTAGGATTTGAGAATAGGTTTAGGTTAAGGTTATAAGTTTAGGTTTAGGAAATCGGGTTCGGGTTTAGGTTTTCAAGTTTAGGTTTAGGTTTAGGTTAGGGAGTTTAGATTAGGATTAGGTGTAGGTCTAGGTTTAGGGATTTGAGAATATGTTAAGGTTTAGGTTTAGGAAATTAGATTCGGATTCGATATCGGGTTTACGTTTGGGTTTTAGGTTAAGGGCGTGGTCCCTGCAAATACAGATATAAACATGGCCTGCCCAAATGGTCAGGCCCCTCCAATGTTGTATATAGGAAATGGACAGCTTCATCATGGCCATAATAGCGGTTCCCACCTTCCATGGACCCCCATTCTTCCGGATAGCTCCGACGCACATCCGGGTCTGCTCCATTAATTTTGAGTAAATACATAAATACGGCCTATCCAAATGGTCAAGCCCCTCCAATGTTGTCCATAGGAAATGGACAGCTCATCATGGTCATAACAGCGGTTCCCACCTTCCACGGACCCCCGCTCATCCGAATAGCTCCGACGCACATCTGGGTCTGTTCCAATAATTTTAAGCAAATACATAAACACAGCCTATCCCCGGGATCCACCAAATTCGTCTGATCCAGGGATCCAAGGAAGCCGAATACTATAATTTGGGTCATAGTTTCATCTATCTGAAACACTGAAATCACGCACACTAACATAATCCGAAAAGGAAATTTCTTTCACTGAAATATACCAACAAAAGTAAATAGCATTCTTGATTTTCAACTAGAAAGCACAAAATATGAACTGGAACATGAGAGCAGAGAAGTGTTGACTCACTTGTTCACTTTAACCCAAGTAACTTTTAGTGTTTCCTTCTTCTTTTCATCAAGCTCTTCAATCACCTTCTTGATTTTTAACTTATCATTCTATGCAAAAGAAGAATACAGTAAACAAACAACTTCAGACATAAACAAATTCGATTTTTTTTTTTTTTTTTTTTAAAAAAGATGAGATCCTTTACAGGCTGAGAAATACAGCAATATACCTCGATGATGTTTTTCTTGGATAATAAGTCATTGTATTCATCTTAAGCTTTCTCGAACATTGCCATAACTTTTTTTTATTGACTCTCTTCTCAGGCTGAAGAAATCAATCAGATTAACTGAGATGCATGTCCATTAACCTTCTTCTTTCAAAAACAATGAAAAACCAACATCAATTAGGTGTTGAATCATACTATTTCATTGTCATGGAAAGAAAACAAAGAAGCACAGGAAACAACACAACAAGTAATCTAATCACACACCCAATTGTTCAGCTTGAAGTTTCTCTCAGCTCCTCCCTTGATTTACGAGGATCACGAGATGAGAAGTCATAATCTATCTCACTTTTTTCAAATAATGTTTTCTCAACTGCAATCCAACTATGCCTTTCTAGTAGTTTATCTCTACCTTCAGGGAGCAATCTTTCTGTTCCATCTCCATTCGCTTAATCTGTGTGAATGGGAAAGAGTGGGTTTCTATCAAGAACACATACACAATTTCATAGATCAAGCAAGTTAAATAAATAGGAACATTATAACCACTGCAAGTACCTCATTTTTCAATTTTTTCCTCTCAACATTTGCATCTCTAATTGTAACGACCTGAAAATTTCCGTACATTGGGCCGAGTACCACCTCGACCAGAAATCACATAGGATTAAATCCTTTAGAAATTTAACAAAGTTAACTAAGTACTAAACTCGTAAATCATGAAATCCGTTGGGATCGCTTTAAATACGATCTGCAAGACCCAAAACTTGCAGAATTGGTGACTCTAGGTTACCCTAAAGTCTAGAGCCAAACTCATTACCCGTCTGCTCTCGGGACTGAAACGAAACTTCGTATGAGGTCTAGATCGCACATCGGAGTCCGATTAACACGAAGCTAAGGAACCAGGACCGCCCCACTGGGCTTGACAATCATCTCAAAAATCAGATGATTCCGATGTCCACGGCCATTATTTTCACTCCGGAGCGAGGGATGTGTGAAAAACCTATTTCCATTCAAGAGAAAATATCTGGAATAGTGATCTGGCACCTTTCGGTTGCACGTCAGTATTAAGCAACCTGACCGTCGGAATCAGACCAAATTACACCCTCGGATTAAGAAAAATTTCAGGAACATTTACATGTACTCAGAAATTCCGATCGTGGCCCACGGACCGTTGAACTGAGAGTGGTCCGCCACGTGCGATCTGGGAATCCGATCGAGCCGAAAACGTAATCCCACGTGGATCCGCAGTGGGTGAGCTTAAGTCCGACGTTTGGCTCAAAGAGGGGCCACCAGAACACCCCTTTTGAGCTTGGAAATTGGCGAAATGCCTATGTAAGCAGTTGCCCTTGACCTGAGTCTAATTTGGGAAGGTTTGTGGCTATAAAAGGGGCTTAGAACAGCCCCTCTCACAGCCATACGAATTTGGGTTAAAACCCTAGAGAGAAAAGAGAAAAGTGAGAGAACTTGTGGAGACGAAGCCGATCTTCCTCCTGCTGCTTCCCCCTCTCCCACGGCCTACACCGCGCTATTCCAAGTGGTTTTCCGGCGGTTTCCACCCCATTTGAAGGTAAGAAACCCTAACCCTAGGTCTGATTTGAGCCTAATTAGTGATAGGTTAAGAAGACTAATCGAATGCGATCTTTAGGCTAAGAAACTCCCGTATACGGAGCACACCAACCTTCTTGCTGATTCGTTGGAATTCCAAGGGCTGAGGTGAGGACTTTAAGCGTATAAGTTACGGTTTTTCAACGCTTTCAATGGCAGCTAATGATAGATTCATGATCTGCATGCAAATGCACATGTACAAAGTGCTTTCCGTTTCCTGTTTCGATTAGCGATAAAGATTATGGAATTTTACATACTCTTGATATAACGTAGAAATACCGTATACGTATTTTTGTTGAGAAAATGTTTGACATGTTTATTTAATGTTTGATTATATCATGTGTGGATAAATACTAGTTTGGCGAAAGAGATCGCAAAAATATATGTTCATGTGTAAATGCCATGTATGTCGAAATTGCGTATTCTTGAAATCCCGCATGCGCGGATTTTGGTTATGAAATTGTAATGATTATTTGTTGTATGAATCGATATACGCGGGAAAAATACTCCCGGGGCTTAGGGACAGCCCAACCACGAACTTGCCTAACATACGTCGTGTATGTTGGAAAACGTATTTCTAAGTGTTTGTGTATGTGCATGTAGTGTACATGTACATGTACTAGTGCCTTAGATAGGCGCTGATATGGATTCTCCAACTCCCTTAGAGACATGTAGGATCCCCCTCCATGCGGTGGTTCACCGCAACCACTTAATTGTAGTAACACACAATTCTATCCCTATGGGGATAGTGCTTCGTACATGCATTACAATATGCTTTGTAACATGCTTCTCAACATCTTTGTAACATGCTTTACTTCATGTCTTACTTTATGCTTATAACATGCCGACTAACATGCTTGTATTGCTTGTTTACCATGCTTTACTCACATGCTAGCGATGAAAACTGTTTGAGTTTGGGACTATGTTTATAGTCCAAGCACTCGGTACCAGACTTTGTGATTGTGGCTGAGATTCATGTCGCCACAAAGGACGGGTCCGGCGAACCCGAGTCGTACTTCGGTTGGCGATAGTGGTTGGCCACGCGGAGTGCTTTTGCGCTCCATATCGCTCAACTTGTGGTGCGCTCGAGCTAGTCAGGCTCGCCACTTGAACCGAAGTGTCGTGTATGTTTCACCTTGTTTGGTCGCTACTGCTTGAACCTAGGGTACCAAACTTACCAGTGGTGATTCCTGTTTAACCATGGTACCTAGATCCGCTAAGACGCATGAGCCGAGCATGGTGGTATGGGACACCGTGGGTCGAGCTGTCGG